>JAKTQJ010000147.1:0-18711 GCA_030558835.1 Blastobotrys illinoisensis | reverse complement strand
GATGGCTCACGCTGCTATAGGTTATCTCAGATGTGGTGAACTTCACCAACGCATGATGCCAAATATCCTTTGCAACTTTGACGGCAGAGTCAGGTAGCTTCCCTCCTGGCGGAATGACGTCAGGCATGAAGTGAAAGCCGTCTTCCTCCATTGTGGTTATTGAAGTGTTTTAAAAGACAGGCTTAGAATTTGTAAAATCGTATCAGAAATAAGGTTGAAGATGTAATTCTTGATTAGGGTCCACAATAAAACAGGAGGACTAGGTTAAGTACTTATGACGACAATGTATATATGAAGCAACGAAATCAAATGGGGGGACGGGACGATTTCCTCAGCGACTCTATCGCTGAGAGCCCGAGGGAAAACCTGTGCGCCGTGATGCGATTACCTTAAGTTGTGGACACACAGGGAAAACCTCAGAAAGAGTTGGCCGTTTAGTGAAGTATTCGCGAATTAGCGCTCACTCCCTCCTTGGTATTGAGGGGGATCTTTCGGCCAAAGTCCGGGGAAATAGTGCGAAGGATAATCTTCCTGTCCTCATACGATGGGCTCCGGAGAAGAGCATAGATAGCATTGTCGAATCTACCACAGTTGCAATGGAGGGATAGTGGGGAGGGCTCATGGGGGCTCATCATGGCAAAGTTGATACTAAATTTCCCGCAGGTGAGTGGGCAATTCTCCATCCTGATGTTGCACACCAATGTTAGGAGAAATAATATTTCTGTCGAGCATGAGCGGCGGGCCATTGCAAAAGTAGTCGAAGGATACTCTTTACAACACTGATCTTTTGTGATTGGCACTGGAAACGGATACAAGGATGGTGATATTGAATGGGGAATGGAAAAGATGCACGGGTGGTTTGGTGTCTGAATCCAGAGCTTGCATTTAGCCGACGCAAGAAGCTACTTTGTATTCCAAAGACGACAGCGATTTTAGCACAGTAGATATAGTTTATTGGGCTGTCCTGCCAGTAAATTGTTTACAATAGGGCAGGAATTGTATCCAACCCAATGATGAGGAACTCAACTGATATATTTACATAAAGTCCGAATATACTGTAATTCATTTACACAAATGGTGCTATATTCATGCTTCACAGTCCTTTAGTTTCCCGAGACGTAACATATCCCGCATTCATCCTCATTTTTTTAAGCAAACCCTATTTTATGATACCGCTTTCTTTTCTTTCGCGCGTGTTGGTCGTAGGAATGAGATTGGCCAGAATCTCGCTTCTGATCACCTTCGCCCGCCTCAAGCGTATTAATGCGCATCCCTGTGGTGCTGATGCGTTCTGCTGCACTCGCGGAGAGAGTCAGCGACTCCAACTCTTCGTCACAACTCAGTATGACCCTTGATTCTGGCGAAATCGATTCAATGGACAACGATAGGTTGCCCCTTGGAAGGTGGAGCTCAGCCTCACCCGGTACTTCAAATCTGACAATACGAATCTCCAACATGGTCTCCGTATATCTGATGAGTCGAACAAGGTGGTCAAACAGTGTTTTGTCACTCAATTGAGGAAAGGTCAGTGATGAGATGGCCGATTCCACCCTCTCAATGAGGTCGCGACCATCGTATGACATCTGCGAGATTCCGAAATTGAAGGTCATGGTACTACGCCAGTTCTTAGCCTCGCAAATCGTCTTGACCATAGCGAAGGCGTCCCCTTTGGCGGTAAAATTGCCCTTTTCCACATTGAACGTGAACCCATGGAGCACAAATGGTACGTTGGGGAACATGCCATGAGGGAGGTTGTCGCCTACAATGGAAATGTTCAGTCTGGGCTTGTCAAGGGCTAAGAATGAAGACAGCAATGACCAGGAATGGCCAAGAGCCCGTACCTCACCTGGTGGCGCAGAAATATACTCCCAGTCGATTCGGTCGAAACATTGATTCCACAGCAAAATGTGGAAGCGACGTACTAAGCGGCTGTTGCGAAGTGAGAGCTCGGCCATGTTTTCGGCGGATTGGAGTGGAAGTCGACAAACATAGTGGGGATGGCTCACGCTGCTATAGGTCACCTCAGTTGAGGTAAACTTCACCAACATATGATGCCAAATATCCTTTGCGACTTTCAGGGTAGATACAGATGGCTCCCATTCTAGCGGAACGACGTCAGGTAAGAAGTGAAAGCCCTCTTCCTCCATTGTGGTTATTGAAGTGTTTTAAAAGGCAGGCTTAGAATTTGTAAAATCGTATCAGAAATAAGGTTGAGGATACAATAAAGGAGAAGGTCTAGGCTAAGTACTTATGACGACAATGTATATATGAAGAAACGAAATCGAATGGGGGGACGGGACGATTTCCTCAGCGACTCTATTGCTGAGACCCCGAGAGAAAACCTGTGCGCCGTGATGCGATTACCTTAAGTTGTGGCCACTCAGGGAAACCCTCAGAGAGAGTTGGCCGTTTAGTGAAGTATTCGCGAATTAGCGCTCATTCCCTCCCTGGTATTGAGGGGGATCTTTCGGTCGAAGTCTGGGGAAATGGTGCGAAGGATAAACCTCCTGTCCTCATACGATGGGCACCGGAGAAGAGCATAGATAGCATTATCGACTCTACCGCAGTTGGCAATTCTCCATCCTGATGTTGCACACCAATGTTAGGAGAAATAATATTTCTGTCGGGCATGAGCGGCGGGCCATTGCAAAAGTGGTCCAAGGATACTCTTTACAACACTGATCTTTTGTGATTGGCACTGGAAACGGATACAGGGATGGTGATATTGAATGGGGAGATGGAAAAGATACACGGGTGGTTTGGTGTCTGAATCCAGAGCTTGAATTTAGCCGACGCAAGAAGCTATTCCAAAGGCGATAGCGATTTTAGTACAGTACATATAGTTTAATGGGCTACCCTGCCAGCAAATTATTTACAATAGGGCAGGAATTGTATCCAACCCAATGATGAGGAATTAAACTGATATATTTACATAAAGTCCGAATATACTGTAATTCATTTATGCAGACGGTGCTATATTCATGCTTCACAGTCCTTTAGTTTCCCGAAACGTACTATATCCCGTATTCATTCTCAATTTTTGAAGCAATCCCTATTTTGTGATACCTATTTAACATACAGACACTACCGCTTTCTTTTCTTTCGCGCGTGTTGGCCGTCGGAATGAGATTCGCCAGAATCTCGCTCCTGATCATCTTCGCCCACCTCAAGCGTATTAATGCGCATCCCTGTGGTACTGATGCGTTCGGCTGCACTCGCAGAGAGAGTCAGCGACTCCAACTCTTCGTCACAACTCAATACAAGCCTTGATTCTGGCGAAATCGATTCAATGGACAACGATAGGTTGCCCCTTGGAAGGTGGAACTCAGTCTCACCCGGTACTTCAAAGCTGGCAATACGAATCTCCAACATGGTCTCCGTATGTTTGAGGAGTCGAACAAGGTGATAAAATAGCTTTTTGTCACTCAATTGAGGAAAGGTCAGTGATAAGATGGCAGGTTCCACCCTCTCAATGAGCTCGCGGCCCTTGTATGACATCCGCGAGATTCCGAAATTGAAGGTCATGGTATCACGCCAGTTCTCAGCCTCGCAAATCGTCTTGACCATAGCGAAGGCGTCCCCTTTGGCGGTAAAATTGCCCTTTTCCACATTGAACGTGAACCCATGGAGCTGAAATGGTACCCTACGGAACATGCCATGAGGGAGATTGTCGCCTACAATGGAAATGTTCAGTCTGGGCTTGTCAAGGGCTAAGAATGAAGACAGCAATGACCAGGACTGGCCAAGAACCCATTTATCAGCTGGTGGAAGGGAAATATACTCCCAGTCGATTCGGTCGAAACATTGATTCCACAGCAAAATGTGGAAGCGACGTACTAAGCGGCTGTTGCGAAGTGTGGCCTCGGCCATGTCCTCGTCGGATTGGAGTGGGACTCGACAAACATAGTGGGGATGGCTCACGCTGCTATAGGTTATCTCAGATGTGGTGAACTTCACCAACGCATGATGCCAAATATCCTTTGCAACTTTGACGGCAGAGTCAGGTAGCTTCCCCCCTGGCGGAATGACGTCAGGCATGAAGTGAAAGCCGTCTTCCTCCATTGTGGTTATTGAAGCGTTTTAAAAGGCAGGCTTAGAATTTGTAAAATCGTATCAGAAATAAGGTTGAGGATACAATAAAGGAGAAGGTCTAGGCTAAGTACTTATGACGACAATGTATATATGAAGAAACGAAATCAAATGGGGGGACGGGACGATTTCCTCAGCGACTCTATTGCTGAGACCCCGAGGGAAAACCTGTGCGCCGTGATGCGACTACCTTAAGTTGTGGACACACAGGGAAAACCTCAGAGAGAGTTGGCCGTTTAGTGAAGTATTCGCGAATTAACGCTCATTCCCTCCTTGGTATTGAGGGGGATCTTTCGGTCAAAGTCCGGGGAAATGGTGCGAAAGATAAACCACCTGTCCTCATATGATGGGCTCCGGAGAAGAGCATAGATAGCACTGTCGACTCTACCGCAGTTGCAATGGAGGGATAGTGAGGGGCTCATCATGGCAAAGTTCATACTAAATTTCCCACAGGCGATAGCGGTTTTAGTACAGTACACATAGTTTATTGGGCCGCCCTGCCAGTAAATAGTTTACAATAGGGCAGGAATTGTATCCAACCCAATGATGGGGAATTCAACTGATATATTTACATAAAGTCTGAATATGCTGTAATTCATTTACAGACGGTGCTATATTCATGCTTCACAGTCCTTTAGTTTCCCGAGACGTAATATATCCCGTATTCATTCTCAATTTTTGAAGGGACACTACTGCTTTCTTTTCTTTCGCGCGTGTTGGTCGTCGGAATGAGATTCGCCAGAATCTCGCTCCTGATCACCTTCGCCCGCCTCAAGCGTATTAATGCGCATCCCTGTGGTGCTGATGCGTTCTGCTGCACTCGCGGAGAGAGTCAGCGACACCAACTCTTCGTCACAACTCAATACAAGCCTTGATTCTGGCGAAATCGATTCAATGGACAACGATAGGTTGCCCCTTGGAAGGTGGAACTCAGTCTCACCCGGTACTTCAAAGCTGGCAATACGAATCTCCAACATGGTCTCCGTATGTTTGAGGAGTCGAACAAGGTGATAAAATAGCTTTTTGTCACTCAATTGAGGAAAGGTCAGTGATAAGATGGCAGGTTCCACCCTCTCAATGAGCTCGCGGCCCTTGTATGACATCCGCGAGATTCCGAAATTGAAGGTCATGGTATCACGCCAGTTCTCAGCCTCGCAAATCGTCTTGACCATAGCGAAGGCGTCCCCTTTGGCGGTAAAATTGCCCTTTTCCACATTGAACGTGAACCCATGGAGCAGATATGGTACCTTACCGAACATGCCATGAGGGAGGTTGTCGCCTACAATGGAAATGTTCAGACTGGGCTTGTCAAGGGCTAAGAATGAAGACAGCAATGAATAGGACTGGCCAAGAGCCCGTACCTCACCTGGTGGCGCAGAAATATACTCCCAGTCGATTCGGTCGAAACATTGATTCCACAGCAAAATGTGGAAGCGACGTACTAAGCGGAAGTTGCGAAGTGCGAGCTCGGCCGCGTCTTCGTCGGATTGGAGTGGAAGTCGACAAACATAGTGGGGGTGGCTCACGCTGCTATAGGTCACCTCGGTTGTGGTAAACTTCACCAACATATGATGCCAAATATCCTTTGCGACTTTTAGGGTATAGGCAGATGGCTCCCATTCTAGCGGAATGACGTCAGGCATGAAGTGAAAGCCCTCTTCCTCTTTCATTGTGCGGTTGTGATTATTGAGGTTTCTGAAAAGTGCTTGGAACCCTATTATAAGAGGGGATATTTCCGCATTAAGGTTCGAGGATCGAGGGGGAAAGCGCATTTAATATAATGCATAATATATAGAGGATATCATGCATGTGCGGAATGGGCACTTCTGTAAAAGCGGATAAGTATTCCATATAGCTATCTATCATATACGACAACTTGAATGACTAGAACGGCAATTGCTGTTTTAGTGAGTGGGGAAGCACTTGCTTCGAATTTAGCCACCGGACTGCAAACAAGCGTTAGTTGGCCAGAATAACGGGCAGAAATCTTCACAATGACAAGCTAAGGTATAGCTAAGGTATTTTAACCCAACTGTCGATTGAGTAGTATAATAGTATGACATTTTTGGCAAAAGTAGAGCACTTTGAATTGGCGTGCACGATTCGCGGTACAAGGTTGCAGTGACAGAAAGTTTAGGCAATATACCCTCATTTGAGAAGTATAGATGCATGCTATAAAAGGAATACCCCTCCCTCTGAAATCTCTTAATTCCATGTAACCAAGGTGAAATCACAATGCAACAACAGGCGATCCGTTTTTATGTATTGGATACTCAGAATGCTTCATTGGGGAACGACCTAGTGAGGGAAGAGATCATCGCATCGGGTTTATGGGAGCGAATTTTGATCGAGCTCGAAGAGCAAGACGTAAGGTTTGTCAGCGGCACTGATGCAACAGTCCTGTATCGTGCTGACCTCAGCATAGTTCCAGTTGGCGCTTCTCGAGAGACCGCTGACTTCATCATCCGGCGGATTGCTAGCCGTATTATTAGCCGTATTGACACCATATTGGCCTCTGGAGCTGCCCGATACATTTTTTGGACGATCAAACCTAATTACGCTCCCCCTGCTGCTGTACACGATACACTAGTGGAATTATTAGCACCTCTGATGCTTAAGACCTTAAACAGCCAGGCAATGATAGAATTGGACATGGGCCATAAGACTGGGCATGATATCCTAGAAACCATGGACACAACGACCTTAAATGGATGGCCTGCGAAGGACATCACCTTGACCCTTCGGAAGGAGCACGTTGCCCGGGAAGATTTCCCGGTCAAAATCCTAGAGTGGTTTGATCTGCATCGTAGCTTCGGAAATGCGCTAAGGATCTATCCTCGCCTAGGATCCAAAACGATATACGTACAGAAATATATTGTGCGTAAATTCAAGCATCAAATAGCGGGCGGAGAGCTCTTTGAAGCGAACGTTGTCCGTGACCCGCCGCTTTGATAAGTTATACCGTGTTATACCGGTTCAAAATTATGTACTACTGTACTTATTTCTCATACAATTACATGTAGCTGGTAGCACTGAGGTAATAATTTTCAAAGATTAGGTTCTTTCAAGTGTATTTTTATCTTATTAAATTACCGTACAGTACAGTGGAGCAGAAATGAATTCGCGAAATAAGATCACTATACCGTACCAGTAGTTCCTTTCTGGAAGATCATTGAGTCGAACAGCCAAAACTCTAGTAGGAAGGTAATGTTAGAGCGTATGGGCCACATTATCACGAAGGACACTGCTCCCAGGCGAATACTTTATCAGCTGAAGGGTGGGTGTAATTTTGTTACGCTCTTTGTTACACTGTTGCATTTTGGAAGGTTGGGAGGCTTTTTTGTTACAGCTCTACGCTGGGTTTTCATACTCCACATCTTCCTTCTGTTTCGCTAGCAGTGCACACATTTTAAGGGCCCAGTTTTGCGCTACGATACGGGTACCAGGTAATCAGGCAGGACACTCCTGTTGTTGTTCGACAATAGCCGTACGAGCCTGCTAATTATAGTGTTTGCAATGCCATAACTGCCCCCTTGGCTCATTCCGTTGCCCATAATTGCAGGTAAAGTTGCTGTGCCTAATACTGTAGGCCCGTCACCTATCCCGTTAATGATGCATGCGAATCAAAATGAGTCCGAAACATGTCTGTCGGTAGTGCCGCGTATCAATCTCACTCACAACTTCTTTAAAGGCATTTAAAAAAATGGCCGACCTGAAATATCAACCTTAATGACAAAATTATGAAGAATTCACAGAGACTTGTTTATTTTACCTAAAGCGAGCCAGTTTGTTGCCTGTGATATGCAATTCGCCGCAATAGAAGCGGCTTAGTACAAGTGTAGATCGCTGCGATTTCGCACCGGTTCTGACCGTTTCCCCGCCGTTCCGCGCAGCCTGCATTTGACTAATTGGTCAACCTCAACATGCGGAAAACCTTCCCAACTGTTCCTCTGGACTAACCCTTCAGAGATATCAAGAATGACGGCCCTTTTCTCTCTCCCGGCAGAAATACTGCTCCTAGTTGCCGACTACCTTACTCCGGACGCTACGGCGGACCTGTTTGCTCTCCACCACACATGCCGGTACCTACGGAACCTGCTACAGCCCAAGCTATGGCAGACCATTGAGATCTCGACCCTCATGGAGGACGAAAAATTCGGTCTCCAGATGGTCAGTTCCAAGGGCCACGTCCAAGTGGGCAATATAAATGTACAAATGTTCTGCGAAGCGCTCCAAAAGGGGCACCTCGATTACATTCTGCCGCTTGTCAGGAAAGTTAAAGTCATTGAGGAGACCCCCTGTATCCTCAAGACAGACATCCCAGAGGAGATTCCTGAAAAATTCCGACGTAAGCTTGACTTTGGCGAGCTCGATACGCGAGATATGTTTGCCTTTTTGTTCTTGGAGCTGCTCTCTACTGATACGACGCTCCCGTCTCTGCGATCGGTCCACTTGGATAGAGTCATTATGGAAGACGCAGAGACGGAGGAGACAGCCATGAATAGCATTCTGGAGAAGCTCGAGAGCCGCCGCGCTGTCACAGTTGAGCATGTAATGCACCCGTACCGGTACGGGTTCAACTGGTTCACCCAGGAGGACAAGTTTTTATTCAGCAAGATGACCAACATCACATGCTACTCGCTGGGAAACAATGCAGACGAAGAGGACTCGCGTTCGGTGCTGTCGTTCGACTCAAAACTGCCCAGTTCGCTCGAGTCGTTCAGTCTGCAGGCTGACGTAGTCATCGACACCAGCCGCTTCAAGACGCTCTTCTCCAACTGCTCACAACTGCAGACACTGGAGCTGGACATCAACAAGGTGGCTTATCTTGAGAACATCAATTGGGTTCCTATGAGTGTGCGCGATCTATTTATTCACGTGAGCAATCCAGACATTGACGACGGGCACTCCATTGTCAAGCCCATTTTCTCTCCATCCGTTGAACGACTAGCACTGGACGGGAATTTCTGGAACATTTTGGCCACGCTGCGATTCCCGAACCTCAAGGCAATTGACCTGAGTGTTAGCGTTGGGGACGACGGTATTCCAGAGGAGCTTTTCCAGCGGAGCCTGGCTAATCTGCTGTACGACTGTTCTCAGCTGGACGAGGTCGTGATCAATTTCGCCATTGACGCGCTGCCGCTGCTTATTCCAAAGCACTCTGCAAAGTCGGTCAAAACCGTCCGTGTGTCCAACAGTTGGCGACAGGACTACAACTGCACGACACACAACACTGGTCTCTCTGCCATGGCCAAGGCGCTGACCCATTTCCCGTCTCTGGAGGTGGTAGAGGTGGCTCTTTCTGGCCTGATGGTTCGGCACAAGATCGGATACATTCTCAACACCACGGCGGTCATTCTCAAGTCGTTTGCCGGGCTGCGGGTGCGTTTCCTGGCGGCGGACACTGCGGAAATGAACTCCCAGGAGCTGTTTGCCATGCTGACTGTGTATACTGAGACGAGCAAGAACTGTTTCGAGCTCGATCGGGCCAAGATCATGGCCATTTACCACCGCCAGGACTCTGTCAAGGCGTTCAAGATGGCAGCCGAAGTCGAGGGCACCCACCTCAAGAACATGGTCACCGTTGTCGAGTCTGTGTTGGCGGGCCGCTAAGCATTCGAGTGGGGTGCGGCTTAGTGCGGCTCAGACATGCAGATTTGAAAAATCCGGGTAACGGCTACCGGCTATCCGGGTACCCCTCTTCGCGACTGGTGGAATATATCCAGGGCGCATTCAGGGCCGAGGCTTGGCATGGGTCGGAGAGTGCGATGGCGGTGATGGGATGACGATGCCCTCGGAGTGACGCCGGTAGTATTCGGGAGCGCAGGGCCTGTGCCCAATGAGAGCCGCGCATTTGACAAATTGCATATGCAAAAAACGGGCAAATCAACCCACCAGAATCAAAGAGCGGCAAACAGCACTGACATGAATAGAAAAATATACATTAGAGTAGTCTCTACATCGTAACATCGTAACAGGTTAGAAAATAAATGCAACAGTCCGTAACCAGCGGCACTTAGTAAACGATTTCCGCGCCTCCAGAGTTAATGTTGTCGATCTCAGCGTCCGAAAAGCCCTTGTATCGCAGTCGCGCGGGGAGATCTCGTCGTGCAAAGAACTCGCCCTCGGCGGCCTCAATTGAACGGCCCTTCCCGCCCAGCGGGCCGTGGGTCTGCGCGTTCTTTCGGTACGCCGCAAAAGACGTGAAAGATGGCGGCAGCTCCTTATACGGCGACTGCGGGTGCACTCGCGGCGTGTGATCGACCGTTGGGATCGTTCGCTTGCCGAGGAATCGGATCAATGGGGTTCGGAGGGAGATCTGAGTGGGCCGCATTGTTACTGATCGAGTGATAGGTAAA
Organism: Blastobotrys illinoisensis; assembly: GCA_030558835.1. Classification (NCBI taxonomy): domain Eukaryota; kingdom Fungi; phylum Ascomycota; class Dipodascomycetes; order Dipodascales; family Trichomonascaceae; genus Blastobotrys; species Blastobotrys illinoisensis. Next base: position 8,263 of record JAKTQJ010000147.1, on the reverse strand, counting down.
GAGATGGACAGATAAGAGGGAGGGAGAAGACGCGAGATTTATAGCTTTCCTTTGCCAATAGCGTTTGCAGGCCGCCAGTGGGCTGACGCGCGCGCGCAGCGCGGCTAACCCGCTCGACAAGGCCCGGAGGGATCCGGGCCATCCACCGCTCCGGGCCAGCCCTATCTATTCATTTTCTTAAAAGAAGGCGCATAGCATCGCATGGCATACGAGGGATCAGGAAGAGGAGAAGGATCGTCGTCGATAACGCCACCTTCGCGACTGCCAGCCAAAACAGCGGAGTCGTCTCCTGGATGGAACTGCTGAATTGGTCTTAGCCGAGTCGCTTCTCCGATAACCTTTTATTTTGAGATTGCGGCCGATTTATACGTATAAATAGTAAGAAGTCAAAAATATCAAACCTTGATTGGAATTAACAATTGGTGCATTGTCCTGTGCAATATCTCGCAGGGTCTGCAGGCTAACTTGAATTTACATGGCAGAAGAAGCGTATCCTGTTACAGCGGGTACACGGTCGGCGTTTTGCCGCCGGAAAAAATGCGGATAAAACGGACCGTATAGACTTTGAGGGGAAGTCGTCCCCATAAGCTGGTTAAAGTGGTAGTAGTAACTTTTAGAAAGTGGAGTTAGGTCTGTAAACAGTGATTGGCTTTTGGCTCGTATGCAGTATATATCTCTGTGCATTCCAACATTTGGCGAAACAGGGACCCGCAGTGAACATCTCCAAGGGTAGTTAGTACCCGGTGAAAATATGTGGGTCAAGGCGATGCTTACATGTGTCTGATTATTACACCGGTCTGTCTGATAATGCAGCCTGACGTGATGAAAGATCGTATCCATATCGAGAAGTATATCGGCCTTCTCCTCCATGGTGTTTCCACCGGCCATACCAGTGCAGCTACCCCATAGTAGAGCAAGCACCTGTCCACCTATCGCGTATGTAATTATTATCTGCCTAACGAACCGTAATAAATGAAGTGAGTGGCATCAGCCCGCCAGTACCACGGCTCCTGACGTCATTTTTCAATTTTATTGTACCGTTGGGACGCACAGATTCTGTCTTAGATCACCTACCTCAGGGGTACACTACAGCCATATGTACCGGTGTACAGTAATACGGCTTTTCCTCGGCGACAAGCGAAATGTAACTTTTATTTATTTACTCAACGATAGACATCGTACATCACCTTCCCTATTTCCGGTACCCGGTGTTACAATGGAAGTATACTTTTCGTTCCGAGCTGGGGCCAGGTGTCCAAGGTTGCAGTACTCAGTCCCGCCATATCATACCACTCTCTAAACTCAGTGGCAGACCCGTCGGACGATCTCATGCTATTGTAGAATTGGCTTATCGCTGCCGCCCACGCTTTCTCGTCAACCGCAATGCCAATATACTGCTGCGTCAACTCTTGAATCTGTGTTGAAAAAAGTGACTCGCTCGTGCCCATCGCATAATTAGCAACCAAAAGTGACTTCATGCGCTGTACAAACCCCTCTCCATACCCCAGCTGCTCCGCTAAATAGACCTGTAGAGCCCGCACCACCGTCAAGTACCGCACTAGAATAGACCCAATGAGCCAGGGCAACGTGGTCTCCTGGTTGCTAAACGCAAATACTACGCGATTGTTTTTTATTACAATGGTCCTTTTGCGTGTTTCAATGTTTGTGTAGAGTGCATTGAGGATCTGGGTCACCGACGGTGGCTCCGGCAGCAGTGTGTAGATGAGAACGCTGATTGACATGAGCAATTCATCAGCCTGGGCGAAATATGCGTGTACCGTGTGAACCTCACGCTCTACAAGGGGGGTATCGCTGACGGATCGAGGGTCCATGCATAGGTTGCGGATAACTGGCGGGATTGCGCTTTCGTCTTCATTTGCAAGCACGATTTCGGGGCGCAGCCCATCCTTCTCAAAATAGAATACATTGCGCTGGTCCGCCATAAAGGAGTACCCCGGTTCTGTCGAGCTCGTTTCGTCATAAATATGCTTAATGTCTAGCGACTCCAAGTTAGTCGGGCCATTCCAATAGGTGTCTGCCACTTACCCCATCGAGCAACAACATCGTTGTGCAGGTTCCAACTCGCATCAGCAAGCCGGTTAATGCAGTTGCTAATCATATGCGAATAAAACTGCTTGAACAATTCAATTCCATGCTCTTTACACACACTTTGAAATGAAGCCTGGCCACTGGGCGCAATACCCGGAGCAAGGAGTTGGTACGGGGCTGGTAGCAATAGCTCTTGGGCTGGTGCGTTAGATACTGCACTCGAAGTTGATGGTTCGGGGTCTGCAGGGCTCGAAGAAGTATCAGCGGCTGAGGAGCCGTCTCCTCTAGAGGGGCCACCCCCTCTTGCAATAGTAGTTACCATCATGTCATCAGTAACCATGTCTGCCTTTTCAAAATCGTAATCGTTGACGGGGATATAAGCGTACCCATGGCGGCTGGTTCGGTAACGGAGGCATTTTATCGGGTTTGATGGATTGTGATTCCCCGGTGTCTGCGAATGTATATACATGCTTTGCTGGTTTATACCATGTAGCCTCGAACAGCAGTAATATGCATAACAGGGCTCAAATCCGTATACCGCCATCTTTTCGCGTTTGAGCACCTGTTCGGAAACGTAGGTTATTGACCGAAAATCAGCGTCATTGTCAAATTCATGCTTGACGCCAATGCATCTTTGGCACCGCCGACAATGATCATCGAACTTCTTCGGCGACACAGGCTCACGCCGGAAATGGCAAACTGCGATCCTGTAGACACGGTCGACGCGGATGAACGTGTTCTCCAATGACCTCGGCTGAAAGCACCGTTCAGGATTGTACCACAAATAGGTATGAGCCTCCCGTGCTAGCACATGAGCTTTCCACCGTTCGGCGGTATAGCGTCTGCCGTGGAGGGCATCTTTGAACAACCTGTTACACCCCGGCAATGGGCACTCGAGACTGCCATCCCGCTTGAAGTCTGTGGTTGCCTCTGTCGTCCGCGACCATCCAGGAATCTTGTAGCCGGGCACAATTCTCAGATTAGCTTTGAGATCCGAGTCATCGACCATATCCCGAGGAATCCTCCCTGTTGAAAATTAGCCAGAGTATAAATGATAATGGAATGCAAGGGATGAGTAATAGCTGAACAATTGCGACCAGATAGAAAACTGATACGACCGAATACGAGCAAAATGGACGGAGGATGAGGGTGGAGTTACCGTCTCCTCTTATACCAAAGGGACTTAGCAGCATACCAGTGGAAATACACTCGAGTCAAGTGGAGCATTCACGCATTTGAGATAAGCACTGAGGCTGTTTTGGTCGCCATATATTAAACATGCTTTCACCACTTGTTTAGCAGCAGCTAGGGTCTTTTTTTCTCCGCACTGTCAGTTTTCTCCTTTCTTTGGAACTGTATGTTGTGTATATGGCATTAATGATAAATGCATGCGCAGAGTAAAGAAGCACTTTCGGCATGGGGGTTCAACGGACTACTTTGCGCCAATACTTGAGTATAGCGAGCGGCCGCGGCCCGATGGATTGAGCACAGCAGTCGCATAATTCGTAATCGGCCCGTGAACTGAAAATAGAGTTTTCGACAAGGTTTCACCGGTCATATCATCAGTGAATGAGATAAGGTGGGCAAACAATATGCAGAAAATATCAAAAACCAACGAGACGATAAAGTGGACCCACCGGCTGGCAAAAGCACCCTTGCTCATAATTGACACCATTGATTCTCGTGAAAAAAATTTCCCACATTTTGTCAGGATGCGCTTTTGGTTGCTCTTGCTTTGGCTAGACGGAGGGTGTACCACTTTTTAGCAACGTTCGTTCGAATGCACTCTTTCAAACCCGCCTTAGCAGTAAAGGCAGGACTCAATTACATGAGTATACAATGGCCTACTCTGAAACGTGGCAAAGCCCGGGTTGCCACTGTTGTTAGGCTTGCTTGGCGCGAATTGGGTTTCTGCATCCGCGACACTGGTCAAATGCCGAGGGAATTAAGATTTGTATCTGTCTTCCTCGTCACCGTCAGCTGTTTCGAAGCATCTCTCGCTAGCGATAACATGATTTAACATTTAACATGCTGCTGGAGTTTACAATTGGCCGCTTTTAGAGTGGCTCTTGTCTACGAGTACACTTGAGCGTCCTTGCCTGGAGACTGCCACTGCGGCACCGGCCGGCCGGCCGATTAAATACCACTTATTTAACGCTATTTCAGTACGCAATAATTTGGTGGTGGGTGGCCCGCGCCATGGTCCCAATGGGCCCGTCGCCACACCACACCACCACACGACGTCGACATTTGCCATCGACAGACACGAAATACAGCAATGGAGCACCATCAGGTTAAATGGGGACGGCCCCGGGATGAGATCTACGGAAAGTACGACATGCGCATCCACCAGGCGCCCAACTACAGCAATGGGGACCCGACACAGCATACCCAATCGCCAATTGTCACCGGTACGAGTGTAATCGCCGTCAAGTTCGACAAGGGCGTCATGATGGCCGCGGATACACTGGGTAAGTGGGCCAGAGGGGGGAATTGCAGGGGCTAACCGAGATGTAGCATCGTACGGCTCGCTAGCGCGGTTCGACGACCAGGAGCGAATCTTCCAGGTTGGCAAGGAGACCATTGTCGGGATTAGTGGCGACATTAGCGATCTGCAGTACATCCAGCGGATGCTCGAGGAGCTTGAGATTCAGGAGAACTACGACGACGACGGGCACGCGCTGCGGGCCAAGCACGTATTCCAGTACATGTCGCGGGTCATGTACCACCGACGGTCGCAGCTCGATCCGCTATGGAATGCATTGCTTGTTGCTGGCGTTGAGGACGGCAAGGCAGTGCTCAGTTATGTAGATTTGCTTGGCGTGACGTACTCATCGCCGGCGTTGGCGACTGGCTTTGGTGCGCACTTGGCGATTCCGCTCCTGCGACAGGTGATTGAGACGGAGGAAGACTCTGCGCGGTTGTCTGAGGAGGACGCGAGGAAGCTCATTGACAAGTGTATGAAGGTGCTCTTCTACCGAGACGCGCGAAGTCTTGACAAGTACAATGTGGCGACTGTCAAGGAGGGCGAGGTTAAGATTGAGCGGAACGTGCGGTGTGAGAATATGAGCTGGCGGTTTGCTCGGGATATCACTGGCTATGGTACTCAGACTGTGTAGCGCTATATACTATCCATTAATGCCATTCCACCGTTAAGCCGTATAGACATCGCGTAACATGTTACTATTCGCATAAGATTTACTACTATTCGCATAAGATTTACTACTATTCGCATAAGATTTACGAATAACAATGTGAGACCCGAAATGACATTGACATTGGTTTACCGCATTACCGCGGTACTTGTCTATCGACGAGAATCGATGAGTATCGACGAGTATCTATTAGTATCGACGAGTATCTATGAGTATCGACGAGGATGAGGATCGATGAGGATCAATGAGTATCGATGAGTTCTGGTAAGTGCTATATACGGCTACCGGAGGGCCACTAAATGATCACTGCCCAAGCAATAACCAATTCGAGACTGTCTAATCGAAACTGTCTAATGAAATAATACCGTTTAACGTGGTATTCAGGGGCCAAAGAAACAAAGTCAATGGCTATTATTTCTGGTAAGACACGGCTATTGAGACCTTTTCAACAACCCCTGAGAACTTGCCCGACACCTACAGTTCAATACAAAGTACTTGTATCCCGTGGTTCTGGATTCACGGTACTGTTATTGTAAGGGGTGCGGTGCACAACCCGCCCTACTGTAATGCAATGCAGTTATAAATTTTAAAATGCCCTCCAATATTCCATGCAGATGAGCATAGCCAACACATCACTCACTCCTGAACCACTGTATATCGACTCTGTATTTCTGTATTCTGAAACGAGATATCGCCCCGTTATACGACCCCTTCAAAGGGCATCGTATTCACTGAAACAGGAGGAGAATAAAGTCGTTTAGATCGCTTATGAAGTGCCCCGCCTACGCACCAGGCAAAATAGCGATGCGCAACCGACAATCACGCCCCGCTGCTATCATGCACTACGACTAAAAGCAACATGTGCTAACGCAGCGCTTTGCAAAGAAAAAGAGTAAACCAGCACCACTAAAACGGGCCAAAAAAAAAAAAAGAGCCCAGAATCGGCGCTCAATGAATGCCAGAGACAGCTGTTGCGCGAGCCGCATGTATTGCGGCACAAATCCACGGGGCCCAGTGGGTAGAGGTGGGTGGTGTTGCCATGACAACTTGGATACGGACAAGGCGACATTGCGTCCTATCGTGCGTTGACGTACGTCAACCGCATCCGCCACGAGAAATGAGAGAGGCGAGGACGAGCTCGAAACCCAGGGTTATTTCGGGGCCACAATGTCTTTGTCTCTAGGCATTTAAAGTGCTCCTCCGGGCGGCCCAGGTAAATTTTTCTTTTTTAATTTTCTCCTCTTTCCTCTCTCACTTGCCTTCTCCAACGACTCACACTTGCGGACAAGCTGGGGCCCTTGGACTGAACGGGGGCAATTCTGCGATCGTGGCGACTTTAGGAATTCAAAACGGGGCTTCTTCGTTCCAATTTGTCGTTCTCGGCAGCTCTGGAGGCCCCACCGACCGGCACACCAGCGCCTACCTGGTGCGGTCCGCCCAGGACGACTGGGGCCGCGACTGTCTCCTAGCGCTTGACGCAGGAACGCTTGCCAGCGGCCTCATGGACGTTTTGCGCTCCGAGTCGGGCCGCCGGGCGTTTCCTGACCACCTCCACGGCGGCCTGGTCCCGGAGACGGCGGCGTGGAAAATCGTCGACGAGCACATTGGCACGGTCTGCGTGACGCACTCGCACCTCGACCACATCAACGGGGTTGTGCTCAACTCTGCGGCGTTTAGCGCCGACCGGCCCAAGCGGCTTGCCGGGCTTGCCACAACGCTCGACGACATTAAAGCTCACGTGTTCAACGGCGTTGTGTGGCCGAACCTGACCTCGGAGGGCGCCTTTGCGGCGGGGCTCATTGATCTCGTGAGGCTGCCGCAGGTGGCATACGTGCCGGGGCTCGCGCGGGGGCTCGAGGTAGCCGCGTACCCCGTATCGCACGGCGTGCTGCAATCGACGGCCTTTTTTGTGCGCAGCGCGAGCTCGGGGGAGGCAATTGTTGTCTGGGGCGACGTTGAGGCGGACTCTGTAGCCGCGGTGCCGGTGAACGGTGTCGTGTGGGCCGAGGCGGCGCGGTACCTTGGGAGCCGCAAGCTGTGCGGCGTTGTCATTGAGTGCTCGTACCCGTCTAGCCACGGCATGCCGTTGTATGGTCATTTGACGCCGGTGCATCTTATTGAGGAGCTCAAGACGCTGGCGTTGATGGCTGGTTCGGATTTGGCGGGGCTGAGGGTTGTTGTGTCGCATATTAAAGACTATTATAGAGGCGGCCACGAGCTGCAGGAGCGTATTTATTCAGAGCTGGTCGAGTTGGCCGCGGAGAGCGGTCTGCGGTGCAGCTTTACTATTGCCCGAGCTGGCATGTGCTTGTACCTTTAAATTATTTATCCATAGACCATCTATTGTATCTACAAGGTTCATCTATTGCATCTACAAGGTTCATCTATTGTATCTACAAGGTTCAGTTTTCGGCTACATTGCTAGGCACTTGTTTGAACAGATGGCATTGTTCATTCAGAAGAGTCCCCAGCTGGCACCACGCGAATGATTATTATTCTGATTAGATTTTTATGTATGGATGTCTACTAGCCCCTAGGCTGCCTATATAGACAGTAATTGATTAAACGAACGAAAAAGTTTTTGGTGTTCTCGAAGAGAAATCGATTGCTCGTATTCTCTGAGACACGTTGAGACGGTGGAAAAAGTTACAAAGTGTAGCATTGGCATGCCGCATTTGGCGTTTGATTTCCTTCCTATTGCGGTTAAATAGACCAGGTATTTCTCGGTTTGATTAGGATATCATTTATTATTGAATTCTTGTAGCTGGTTTGATTCTCTGGAGACGATTAGACGGCGTGAGGCTTTATACCCATTTACTGGAGTCTACTGTTTGTGTCAGAAATTCAACGATTGTGCGCAATTTTTATGCCAACAATGTTGCCAAGGAAACAAAGTGCCATGGGATTGAATTGTATATGCCAACAAAAGCCAATTGACTAATTTGGCAGCGATAGCGAGGTACCAATACGCATCTGAAGCGCTACAAGAAGAGCCTACGCCTGTAATTTTTAGCAAAACGGGGGTCTGGGGGCTGGCCCCCAGCCACGGGGGGTTTGGG
>JAKTQJ010000146.1:0-19069 GCA_030558835.1 Blastobotrys illinoisensis | reverse complement strand
GTTCTTGGGGGCCAGCCCCCAAACCCCGTAGCTGGGGGGGTTCCCCCCAGACCCCCCTTTGTAACGCAGTAGCCACGCCGTAACTGGGCTGCGCCGTGCGGCTGAGTTTATACGGCTACAAAGGACGCATCAGGGAACCCGTTGTAACCACGTATAACCACGTAGTAACGGGGGGGGGTCTGGGGGCACAGCCCCCAGCCACGGGGGGTTTGGGGGGCGGGCCCCCCAAGAGCGATGGCAGCGTATTTCACTGCGGGACTAAAGCGTCATGTCAAAAATTTTCATGGAGGAGCGTTGGCTGAGAAAGGAGTAATTTTCCGCTCGCTTTTTTCCCCGGACGAAACTTTGACCCGATGTGACGTAAGGCGGGATGCACTCCGGAGCGGTAGGGTGCGTCGGGAAAAAGGCTGTTTGCGAAACCGTGTAAAAGGGACAAATTTTACATTTCATTTCATCTCTGATTGATAGACCCCGTATGTGTCACCGCGCCATGAGCTGATTTTTCTGCGCGGCCAACTCTGGTCATTTCCTACTTTTCCCGCGGCCCCGTACCGCTCCGCCGCAGGATAACCCAAATGGCTGCTGAGAGTTTGGGTTTTTCTTGTCTGGCGCACCGCCCTCGGCCTCACGGGCGCCAATGGACACGGTGCGAATTTGCGGCCTCTTTTGGCGTCGAACCCGTGCAGCGAAGCGAGGCAGGGTCGCACCGGCGCAGGAAGGGTGCGGCAGAACCCGACAGGGAAGCTTCCGTATTGGGCAGGAGTGTCAGATCCGGGCCGATCGCCCTCAAACCTTGCCGCCAATAGTGTCTCGACTAATCCGAGCAGAGTTCAAGGCGCTGGAAGTAGCCAATCAATTTTAATATAAATAGTGGTCAGCAATCCCTCGAATACAGTTTTTTCCCTCCAGACTCAATCACTAGTTTGTAGTTTATCATGTCCTTCACTCCAGAGCAGGTTGCGATCATCAAGGCCACCGTGCCCATCCTCGAGACGGGCGGGCCGACCCTGACCAAGCACTTTTACTCGCGAATGCTCGCCGAGTCTGAGGAGGTGCGACCCTTCTTCAACAAGAGCCACCAGAACTCTGACGCCCAGCCGCGAGCCTTGGCGCGGGCCCTGCTGCTCTACGCCAAGAACATTGACGACCTGGGCCAGCTCAAGAGCCTTGTCGAGCGAATTGTGCACAAGCACTGCTCGCTGCTCATCATGCCAGAGCACTACCCCATCATTGGCAAGTACCTGATCAATGCCATGAAGGAGGTGCTCGGCCCCGACGTGGCCACCCCGGCCGTCATTGACGCCTGGACGGCGGCCTACAATGGCCTTGCCGACATTTTGATTGGCGCCGAAAAGGCGGCCTACGACGCCAATGCCGCCGCGCCAGGCGGCTGGAGAGGCTACCGAAAGTTCACTGTCGCCAGCAAGGTTGTCGAGTCGCCAGACGTGACCTCGTTCTACCTTGAGCCCGTTGACGGCCAGTCCATCATCAAGCCTCTGCCGGGCCAGTTCATCGGCTTCCGGTTCCCGCTCGAGTCGGGCGACACTTACAACCGACAGTACTCGATCTCTCAGATCGTCGAGGGCGACAAGCCAATGTACCGTGTTTCCATCAAGAAGGTGCCCGGCGGCACTGTTTCCAAGCACTGGCACGAAAAGATCAACGAGGGCGATGTCGTTGACGTGACCCCGCCCCACGGCGATATGGTTTTGGTTGAGGCCGACAAGCAGGATAAGCTTATTTTGCTTGGCGCTGGTATTGGTGTCACCCCACTGCTGCCAATGACCGAGGAGGCTGCCAAGGAAGGCCGAGAGACGCTGTTTGTGCAGTGCGACCGAGACAGCGAGCACCAGCCGTTCCAAAAGTTTTTGGATGAGACTGTTGCAAAGTACCCCAACATCAACTACCAGGGCTTCTTCTCCGAGTCTGAGGGCAAGAAGATTCCGGCCAATAGCGAGGCTAAGCAGATTACCAAGGAGGACCTGGCCAAGATTGTTTCTGGCTACGATAAGCCGACCGATCTGTACCTGTGTGGTCCGGCACCATTTATGGCCGACATGCGAAAGCACCTTGACGAGATTAACAACAAGAATATTCGTGTCCACTACGAGTTCTTTGGTCCAACCGTTGAGTAAAATTATTTATACACCTACCGTTGAGCGGTTTATATAATGCCACCGTTGAATGAATAACGGTTTAATATAATGCATACGATTGAAAACTACTAGTACAAATGTAATGCATGCATAGGTAGAACATGGCCGGCTTTTGCCTCTATGCAGGGTCTCTCCCTATTGAGCGATGGACCCTTGGATAAACTTTATTCGTTATGTAATACTAGCCCAACTACCTGATTCTCAATTGCATTGATTATTCCCAGTCTTCGATTCTCAGCGAACTAGCAAGTAATGTCCGCCATTCAGCTGTATTTGAAAGAGTACACCACTAAATTGAAAAGAGCATTAGCGGTCCAACGGTACTTCTACTTATCGGTGGCACTATACACTATATACAAGTAGAGTTAAAATAGAGGCAACTGGCGTCGGAAATTGCCGGTATTTGAGGGGATGCAATTCACTTTATTGCCTGAAAGACAATTCGCATGGTACACCCTTCGGAATCAAAAATTCAATCATATCGCATTATTGGTAAACAAAACGACCTCAAAATCAGCATTACTGACTGTTGGCATTCTTCGACTTTTTTGACGTTCCCTGCTTCAGTAACTTTTCCGCAGCTCTCTTCTTGGCCTTTCTCTCCTCTCCCTAGTAATTTTGTAATATGACCAGTCTCTTTCACCGGTAGTACACTCAAATGTCATATATCCAGTCATGCCCTCCGGTTCAAGAGATCCAATAAGATAAGATCCTTTCTTGTCTCCATCTCGGTCGAGTACTCGTTTTCAAACGTGTATCAAGGTTGTCGGTTATTAAGTTTTTATTTTTATCCCCCAAAGATCCCTACTGGATGTGATCTTGAAATGTACCCTTATGATCCAATTGAGCCTGGCGTACTTAAAAACCTTCAAATCTCAGTCCAGAATCTTGGATCACTGCATGTTCCTCTACCGCCCAGGCAACCTTTCGTATCCAAAGAGAGAGTGGTAATCCAGATGGAAAGCGAGCCGCCAGATGATACCCCGGTTATTCAAAGCAACGGTTAAGAATATTCCCGATGGGTCGAAGGTTCCTGTTGATAAACCAGTCGTGATTGAGATCTTTGACCCAGGCGCATTCGATGACCCTAAGATCAAATCTTTTACAGCTTTGTCCCCTTTGCAAGCCGCACATGCCCTGATGGCAGTCACAATGGCAAGCTACAAGAAGATTGAACATTTGCAGGGTGTATCTATCCCAAGATGGTATGGATCGTTCACTTTGGTGGTGCCCGATTACGGGGAATTTGCAGTTATTATGCGGGAGTATATCGATGGAGTACTGTTGAATGATCCGGAGGCCATGGAGGGATATTCGACTGGAGTCAGGAAATCCATTATGAAAAAGGTGATTGAAGTTGAAAGCCTACTTGATAAATGTGGTGTTGGGATCTCAGGAGCGATGCCACCTGGATGTTTTATTCTTTCCAAGGAAAATGGAAGGTTCAGAGTCGTCCTTTGGTATTTTTCCAGTGCCGATTTAGATCCTAATGGTCATACTTTTCATACCCCCGGAAGATTACCAGTGCTGCTTAGATGGAACACTTCGAATCTTATCTTTTTTTAATACATTTGATGGGTTTGTGAATTGGCAGTGGGTTCCATGGCCATACCAAGAATATGGGCATGAATATAGCACTATTTCAGAGGAACTGAAGAGAGCTGCCGGGGGGATTGATGAGCCGCCAAACGGGCAACCTCAACACCGGTACCATACCCATTGTGCAGGAAAGATCCAATGGGCTCAGTGTCAACCTCACAGAAACGAAGAAAAATAATAAGCCTAAATGGGACGGCACTGGACAAGATAGATAGGTAATTCCTGATTAGAGTCCAATATAAAGGAGGACTAGGCATTGGACAAGCAGGTAAAGAGGTTGTATATAGTCCCATGGAGCAAGCGGTGGGCCATTAGTTTGTGAAATGACAGCTTTGCCGGTAATAAAAGTAATTGATTACGATAACTTTTACAAGTTACAAATTTAAGGGGTGTTGACTGACAGGCATTTATGCCTGAAGGAGTAATGTAGGAAATAAATAATAGATCACATCTCGGTCCAGCGCTTGAGCAGGCAGAGCCAGGTGCCTCTGACGTTGACCTTTTCTTCCGTGATCAGCGGATCGTCCATGGCCAGCGGCACGGTGCCTCGCGGTCGCGGCATTGGCGGGGACTCAGTTCTCGACTTGGCCTGTGCTCCCTGGGGTATTATTTTGGACGGGGATGGGCTGATTGTTACGACTTGGGTACGGGGTATAATCTTTGGGGAGTCGAATAAATCGTCGTCGGAGAGCGACCAGCTGCGAGTATTTTCGAGTTTTGGCGCTTTAATGGGCCGGACGTCCACGACCTCGATCTCCTCCAGCTCGCTGTCGCCGTACAGCCGTTTCAAGCCAGTAACGACGCAGTCGTCGTCCGAAACGTCCATATCATATTGTTGATTTCGGGGAGTTGGGAGGGGGGGGGGGGGGAGTTGGCCCCCCAAGTACGGGGTAGAACGGGTTAGTACGGGGTAGAAGAGAGATATAATAATTACAGGATCGTTAGCACCAGGCCAGTCATCAGCCACGGGGGGTATGGGGGGCTGGCCCCCCAAGTATGGAGTAGAAAAGAGATAAAATAATTACAGGATCGTTAGCATCAGGCCAGTTCGGCGAATAAATCATCAAGTAGGAGACCGACTTGGTAGGTGGGGAAGCCGTTTTGCTCGGGCGGTCCAGCGGCCGGCGGCGGGATGGCAAACCCGTCCGCGATGGGCTCCCCTGCGGCGGTAGTTGTGGCTGCGGCGCTGGATAAGGTCTGCAGGGTCATTGGGTCAAAGGGCTGCTTTGCGGCGGGCGGCTCGGGCAGCAGGGCCGGCGCTTGGGGCTGTGTCGGGTGGTTGAGGCAGGAGGAGGAGGAGGAGGAACACGAGTCCGAGGGCGAGAGGGTGGGAGCCGAGGCCAGGTTTGTAGCGGTCGGGGAGAGCGTTGCACCGCCCATGCAGAAGTTGTCTGCCATGGAGAACTCTGCAAAGAGCTGCTCCATGAGCTGGACGGAGGTGAGGCGCTCCTTGCCATATGTCTCGAGCGGGCCCTGGATGCGCACGTGGTACCAGTCCTCGAGCTTGATGAGGATCTGGTAGAACTTTTTCGCCGTGTAGTTGGACTCGAGCGCCTTCTGCCAGTAGTCCTTGATGCGCGCAAACTCCTGGTCAATGTCAACGCTGATGGCCATGCCCTCGCCGCGCAGCACGAGCTTGAGCCGGATGAGCGCCATGATGCCGCTGATGATGTTGCAGCACACGTACTTGGGGATGTGGCACCCCATGAGGAACTCGCCGTAGTCGCGGATCAGGTCCTGGCAGCGCGAAATGACCTCGTGCGCGTACGCGCCCAGCGCAATCTGCTCCACATCGTCCCGCTTCTTGTTCACCAGGTACCGGATGGCGAGCTCATCGAGCAGCACGTGCTGGCGCTGGAGCCCGGCGAGGATGATCGTAACGTGCGATGGGCCCTGCAGCACAGTGCGCGCCGAGTTGTACAGCGAATCGAGCCGCTCCTTGAACATTGTCACCGTGCGCTTGATGAGCCCGAACGGCTGGTTGTCCGCAATGTACTTGTTGAGCGTGTCCGACCCTTCCTGGCCGAGCAAAAACATGCGGATGGCAAAGGTCAGGAACCGCGGGATGCTGTCGCCGAGGCCCGAGGCCAGCACTGCGTCCGAGGCCGCGCTCGAGGCAGGGAGCATTTTGAGGAGGTGCAGCTTGGAAGAGTTGACCGTCATGGCGGCGACACACGTGTACAGCGTGAGGAAGAGCGTGACGCGCTCGTGGAGCACCTTGCGGCGCTCAGGAGTCGTTCCGGGGTCGTTGAGAGCCTTGATCTCCTCCTCAGAGCCCAAATTCATCGCCGCCGCCACGCTGATGGCGCGGATCATGTACATGACGACGGTGCGCTCCGAGTTGGGCTGCAGAAACGTCATGAGCAGCAGCAGGCCTTTAATGATCTCGGCGCACGCTGTTTCGGCCAGGATGATGATGCGCTCTGAGAGAATGCGCTCCGTGAAGGCGGCAAGGCACTCGACGGGGTTCGGCTGGCTTGTTGAGAACCCGGAAAGGACCATGCACAGCGCGAAAAACGGCTCCGTTTCGCACAGTTCGTCGAGCGACAGGCTTGGGTCGACGGCTATGGGGATGAACGTGCTCAGGTTCGTCAGGTACTGGTTGTAGTACTCCTCGGCGGCCGTTTTGGTGAGCAGGCCGAGCTCGATGGCGGTCGCAACGCAGTTTCGGCGCTGCAGCATCGTCAGGTCGATGATGACGGGGCCCTGGTGCTGGCAGCGCAGCACTCCCGTGTAGACAGCGTCCTGCGGCGACGGCTGTGCGGACCCGGCCGAGGAGGACGCGGAGCCCGGGCTCGACTCGGCGACGGGGTACCCCTGCAGGCAGTTGATTTCGCTGGTCGCCTCGTCGACGATGCGCCGCAGTTCGGCGATTTTGCGGTCGCGCTCCGCAGAGGTTGAGATGGGCTGCGATATGAGCCGGATGCGCTCGAGGTGTGCGAATTTGGGGGCAGACACGCTCGGCAGCGACCCGTCGTCGGCGCGCTTCTTGCGTACTCGGGGGGCGGAGATGGTTGGCTGGTTCGACACGTAGCAGTTGAACTTGGCCTTGTCGCAGCGGAGGCATACGGTCGATTCGGGCGTCGAGTACTCGCACTTGACCTTGAGCCGCTGGCAGCGGGCGCAGGCTCTACGCCGGCGCCATTCTTCTTTGAATGTGTTCATGCACGCTGATTTACGAAAATCAAGTCGCTGATTTACTCAAGTCGCTGATTTCTCAAATCAAGTCGCCGCTTTCACTCAATTTACTAAAGTCGATTTCACTCAAGTCGCCGTTTTCACTCAAATCGTCGTTTTCACTCAAATCAAGTCGCCGTTTCACTAAAGTCGCCGTTTTAAAAGTCGCCGATTTCAAATCTCAATCGGCAACTATAAATATGGCAAATACGGGGTAGGAGATACGGATAGACAGTCCAACGGAATACGTCGTGGTGAGGATACAGGATTGAAGTTTATCAGATTACAAATCTTTAGCAAGCGGCTGTTCCGGCGCACCCCTCAGCCGTTCGTATGTATGCAATTTACCACCCACAGGCCTCTACGGTTATACATTTGGTACTACCAACGGTTTCCCTACATTTATATACTCGCTTTGAATGCTGTGTATTTTTTTAAAATATTGCTCCGTAATCCGCGTTTGAATTTCTTGTTTCCTCCTTGTAGTGTGATTGCTGACGAGGGGCGAGCCCGCGATCATCGGTGACTCAGCATCGCATGCACGGACCAACAAGCTTCGGCGCATCGTCACAACTTGCAACGCTCTATAATTTTACCACGCTTGTGAGCAATTTAAATTGCGCTTGGGGTACCACACTCTATAGCAGTAGTGCAGCCCTTTATGGAACTGCCGGTTTAGGCAGGGTATCTTCTATTTCCAAATTGGGCAATCCTCCCCCGAGCCACCTTACACTTTCGTCGTTCATTAATTTGTTCATTCCTCGAAGAGCTTTAGAGTCAAATCGAGTATTTGGCCGCCTCTCTTTCGTCGTTCATTGATTTGTTCATTCCTCGTAGAGCCTTAGAATGTAGAGCCTTAGAGTCAAATCGAGTATTTGGCCGCTTCAGTATTAATTCAGGTGAATGTCACGCAGCACTGCAGGAGTGCATGCCAAAGGACCCTGCCCATTGAAACGCCGACGCACGGCGCTGTTATACGGCGTTTTCTTGCTATTTTGCTCAAGGCATGTGCTGAGCATTATATTACTGGTAGATTATTTTAGCCTATTATTAGCGGCGTGCATACCACGTACAAGCAGAATGAAAGAGCTAAGCCATTGACCAGTTTCGGGGTAAAGAAATACCGACATTGCCGAATTTGTAATGATTATTTGCGACAGTCCTATCGGTCAGGCAATACTAGCTTTTAATACAGAATGGGTGTACTCCATAAAGGTATTCCAATACTGCTCCTAATAACTCTATCAATATACACTCATGAGCCACCAATGGTTGTTAAGCGTTTCCCTTGATCTTATATAACTTGCAATCTACCCCAGAATTCAAAGCTGTATTTACGATAATCGTCAACTTGCCAATGCGTATCAGTACGCAGTTTGATCTCAGCCGCAAAGCCCCCTTTTCTTCACTGACCACTTGGTATATGGCATGGCTCAAGGTATTGCAGTAGTTGAAATTGTCCAACAAATTATGTATCGTCTCTTGTCCTTGGTGCCGGCAGACAAATAATTGTATCAATTATTTAATATGGCAGGGACTCTGGTGGGTTAGGTTGTACTGTACTGTACCCCTAAAAATTGGTATTTCTCTATTCAAACAATCCAACCTCAAAGAAAAAATCAATACGGTACATTACCAACCCGATACCGGTATTTTTTTCTAAATAAAAATATCGTACTGAATATCATCACCTACCGGTACCTGGTGTTGTACTGTACTGGAATACAATTCCGTACTGCTGTACGATAATCCGGGTTTTGTACTGTACTGTTCTAAAAGTTATCGTAATGTGAATAGAAATTACCTGCAGTGATAAATTTCATGTTTTATCTCCCCAATCAGCAATTCGTACCTCACTAGCAGACCTGATGCATTCAGGGCATAGAAAATAAACGGTATTTCTCGAGCCAGTGTAAAAAAGACGGTAGATCCGAGATCTGGGGCTAAAATATTCTGTTTCGCTAATACATCATGCACTACCAGTATATACGGCTGTATTACATCATGCCGGCTGCAGCATTTTTCAGAACGGAATTCAATTGAGATATTTCAATTATCCAAAAGTTATTATCATCTATATAGCGTATACTAGCGCTGTGCAGGCTAACTCTGATTATGGCCAGGAAACTGCTGCCCGGCGTACATATTTGGGTTTATGTATCTTGGATCCCGTTCATAAGGCAGAGTATTATATATGTTCACGACCTGGGCATTCACGACCTGGCCATGCTGCTCAGAGGGCAGATGGCGTGAACCAGGCATTGGTGGGGGCAAGTTAAAACTTACGGGGCCAGCGTTGCCGTTAAACTGGTGGCCAGGCCCAGTCATACTGATTGTCGGTGGTGGCTGTGAATTGGCTGATGGCTGATGATTTGGATAAGGCGTAGGAGCTGGGAGCGGCGGTTGAGGCTGCGAATTGGTATGCCCTGAAGCAGATAATCGTGGAAATGAATCAGGCGTAGGGCGGAATTGCTCTTTAATATTCATCTCCTCCCTCTTAATATATTCCAGGGTGGAGGCCACACTATCAATCGCCTCGCTGTATAGTTTTGACCTCGCCATATATTTAAGGCAGAGCCTCGTATAGGAATGAGCAAACTCTCTAGCTTCTCTGCTCAATTCGCGGTCTTCCAGGAGATCCAAGAGATGGAGAAATATCTCATCGTCCTCTCGAACATCTTCCTCAGTCGGGGAGCTGAAGATATCTGCATTATAATATATCTTCCCCATAGGTGTAGCAGGCCCAGCACCCTCTTCCTGTGGATCTGAAAATGATTCATTACCGGGTGATAATGGAGCAATATCGTCATCGGACATCGATACTGGCGAGCTAGATAAATCATCGTTGGCAGGTCGATCAGACTCAGCATCAACTTCAATGGCAGGCTCAATGGACGCAGATCGAGCTTTACCATAATATTCTTCAATGAGTTTCGCGATTTTTTCTTCGTCTTTAATGGGGTGTATCTTATTCTCCATTAGATGGGATAGCACCTCAAAGAAATGAGCCTTGAATTTTAAATCATTGCAGTCTGCAATTGACTTGGCTAAATCATAGTTCAAGCTTTCCATTTGAGTGAGATCATGAGCTGAAGAACTGGTCGTGTTAGCTTTCACTTCCTCCAGCATGGCCTTCTCATCTAGAGGGAATACATGTGCTCGGCGGAAGGCCATCTTAATCTTCGCTGGATCAGCAAACACTTTTGCTCTCGCACCTCTGTAACATGTTATCCACTCATCCATGTTCTGAGCCCTTTTGGTGGTATTAAGAGCAAAGCGAAAGCCAAACTGCTCCTGTAATTGCGAGAAATAAGCTGCCTTTAGTGGCCCGAATATTGCGACATCTAAAGGCTGGAGCTTGTCTGTCGAATTGGCAGGAAAATAGATTAGCTTTATGCCAAGCTCCTTTGCTCTATTCGTAAAGTCATCGCAGAGATGGGCCGAGAGGCTGTCCAACAGAAGCACTCTATCCGCCCTTTGGTCATAAATATCTTTGGTCTGTTCGTGGAAATGGTCTAACCATTCAACCAAGATAGGGGAAGATACATAGCCCGACGCATTCGCGCTATAGCCCCAGTCCCCACACCCATGTTGTGTTAAAAATTCGTCTGAGCAAATACTAGCCGGGTGATTGGAAGCGCTCTTAAAAGCAATAAATGGTGCTATTGCACGACCATTTCCAAGTACACACTCGATTGATGTTACGGGTTCGCCCCTGACGTCTCCAGCGCTCCTTTCTAGCAGGTTTGGTTCAGGGTCAGAAGCCGTAAAATGACGGGTTGTGGCGCCTAGACGGAATCCTGTTTCGTCCATATTGGCAATGTTTTGTTCAGGGATGCTTCGAAGCGTGTCTGCATTAGCTTCAAGCCACTCAGTGATATCCTCAGACGACACGCCGTCAGGAACATCCTTGCTGGAGTAGCCTACCCTTCTTCGAAATTTCTTAGCCCATTCCTCCGAAGGTGCCCAGACTTCTTTTTGTTCTCCTGTCTTAAAGTCATGGCTCATGATAAAGTTCGACCTCCCTTCCTTCCGCAATTCAGGTCGTATGACGCTCCCTGCAAGCATTCTAAGGGTAGACGAAGGAATTCCCTGACCCAGCAATTGCATCAAATCCCTCAAGAAGTTTATGAACGCCTTCTCCTCCTGGTGAGAGAAGTAGCCTCTGCTGCTTGATCTCGTAGATGGCATTCCCGTTTGGCCAAGGCGGTAAGTTACGTGACGCGATAAGTTCAGCTCCTTCCTATTGCCATTTTTCCTCTTTCCGGATTACTATTGTAAAGCTCAAGAAACTTTTCCTGCCTGGCGTAACGATCGTAATCTTCGTCCAGCTTTGTGCCTGCGACGCTGTTTGCACGTTTCGTGCCCATCTTTACTCAGCTCTAGATACTACGCGCTCCGTGGTTCGCTTAACGCGTAACGCGTTTTTTAAAATAACGTGAACTGTTGGGACTTGCGGACCAGGGTGTACTGTCAACTTCCGCGATCAAATTTAAACTTGACTAGGAGCATTTTTCGAAGGGATCCACGCGTGTCCGTTAGGTGGGTCTATGCATGGGGTTTTCGCGGACCGCCGCCGTAACTGCAGGGAGCATTCCCCCCCCCCCCCCTTTTCTCGTTCCCGCCGCGTACATAATAATGGTTAATATTGCTTAGTTAATATTAATTACGTTATTAAGTTAATTTTTCGCGGCCGAAAAAATGACTGGCCACCCATTAATGGTTGGCGACTTCGCAGCATTGCAACAGCATATGTATATGCTGGTTCCGCGGATTGAACGCGGGGCCTTCAGATCTTCAGTCTGACGCTCTCCCAACTGAGCTAAACCAGCGAAGCGAATTGATGCCAAATAATTGACCGTTCGCCAGGGTGAACGTGAAAAAAACGACTTTCGACTGTTTATCACAATTTAGCGCCGATTCGAGACAGTAAAGGACTCCGAGAGGCGAGTGAACCAAAGAGCTGGCCTCTAGGGACCGTTGAGTCGCCATCGCTGTGCAAAAACATGGTCGAGGAGTGTATGCGGGCCCCTATTCCGCGTAAGGCGGGTCATCGGCGTTATGACCGGGGGTTACGACTGGATGAAATATGCCCGGGAGTGGTAGTTAACACACGCTCATCTCCGATACGAGAATCCCGAGCCGGTAATGTCACAATCAAGCGTGAGGGTGACGTGTAACCGCCTTGGAAGGTCTGGCGGTCAATGAGGCGAACGGCTGACCCCACCGCGTGGGTACTCCAGATTCCATGTAGATAGACGAGGCGGCAGCAAAAAAGCGCTTTTTTCAACGATCCAGGAACGACGCATCGCATAAATGAAGGGGAGCATTGCAGACGCAAGGACTGTACAGAAAAGCAAGCGGGATACATGTACCCGAAAGCGGCAATTGGAGATGGACCGTTTGGGTTTGACAGAACGCAAGATTAAAACCGTCTCAGCCGATTTTGGGAAATAACGGTGGTTTGGGTCCGAGCGCATGGATCTTAGCCCGCGGTGTGGCAAAAAGCAATCAAAACACACGGCTCGATCGAAACGGTTTCTGCCAAAATGTTTCAGGCGCGCGCCAGCGCCCAAACTCCCAACGGGCAACCCATCGCCCCAATATCTGCCCGATCAGCCACCAGAGGGCCTGGGCAAAGATAGCAATGAATGTCGGCGATATCGTAGAGCGGGAGGTGGATTCGGCGTCGGTAAAGCCACCAGCCCCCCCGGGGCCAACAGCGGCGCGACCCAAGAAGCAATCGCGGTGGAAGCAGCGCAACGAGGCGAAGAAAAAGGAGCCCGAGGCGCCAAAGCCGGCGGGGATGACGGCCAGCGAGCAGATTCACATGGAAAATTTGCAAAAGATATCCGAGATGTCACAGGCAGAGTTTGAGGAGAACCGGGACCAATTGCTCGGGTCCCTGGACGCGGGGGTGCTACAAATGCTCCTCAAGCGGGCCCAGGCACATGAAGGTGGCATGTTAGATGAGGAGGACGTTGATCAGGCGCTCAATGCGCGAATTGGCACAAGCGAACAGGCTGCCAGCGAGCAACTCAAAGAATTGCAGGAGCTCACGGAGCAAGAGCCGCAGGAGAGCCCAGAAGAGATTGCGGGAGACGCGGTTGGAGACGACAATGGGGCAGATAAAGACGCGGAGGAGGAGGATGGCGTCAAAGTGCACTTTCCTGCACCACCGGCGGCGCAGGAACTTGACGTGAACGACCCCGACTTTATGGAGCAGCTCCACGCCAAGTACTTCCCGACGCTGGAGACGGAGCCCGACAAGCTGCAATGGATGCATCCCGTCAGCGAGGAGGACATGGCGAGCTACAGCGAGGACCAGGAGGCGGTGGCGCCGTCCGAGCTGCGTTTTGATTTCCATGGCGACCTGCTCAGTCCCCGGCAGGCCATGCATGTGCCGACCCATCTCGGACTGCACCACCACGGCGACGCACCCCATGCCGCAGGCTATACGGTGGCCGAGCTGGGGCACCTGGCGCGGAGCACGGTGGCCTCACAGCGTTGCATTGCCATTCG
This sequence comes from Blastobotrys illinoisensis, assembly GCA_030558835.1. Taxonomy (NCBI): domain Eukaryota; kingdom Fungi; phylum Ascomycota; class Dipodascomycetes; order Dipodascales; family Trichomonascaceae; genus Blastobotrys; species Blastobotrys illinoisensis. The sequence continues at coordinate 5,615 of JAKTQJ010000146.1, read as the reverse complement.
GACGCTGGGGCGGGTGCTGTACAAGCTGGGCAAGGGCGTCTACGGCAAGGAGATATCCATGGGGCTGTGGGGGATAGTCGACTATGCGCGGGTCATGGACACGCTCCACGAGGCTGCTGACGAAGCGCGGACGGCGAGCGTCACGGTGCGGGCCCATGCCGTCGAAGCGCTGTGGTTGTGGCACCAGGGTGGCGGCAAACGGCTCGCCAGGTAGCCCGCCACCCTATAATTGTTGCAACGGCTATCAATTACGGCCGCGGCACCCCCCAAGCATTATTATGGCTGTTGCATTTGGCCTATTCTCTCGCCATTGATGGGCGTTCAATGGGGTTACCCGACGGACGAGCCATTCAGGAGAGCCTGTAGTGGTGTGGTCGGTAGGGAACCCACCGTAATTATAATATTATGACGTTTTATGAGTGATATGCACCGAATGAAACATGTGTTGCATTATGCCATATTTATGCGTGCACTGCATGGTGCATGAGAGTTTAAACGATCGTGCAGGAGGCAGGGACGAGTTATCAGATAGAGTAGCATTACATGTCTACAAGAAGCCCGGGACGCGTAAACGCGTCGAAGCGAGCAGAGTTGCACGTGTATTTCGAGGGGGAGAGGGAAGCGGCGAAGAGAATTAATGCCGTGGACAATAATTGCAATAATTGGAGCAATTGGCAAAATTTTGTTTTTGTTTTTTCGGGTGGGAGGGGTAGGGGGGGGGATAGTTCCGCGCCGAGGCATTCCCGATTCGTCAGTGGTGATAGGTCTCCTATCACTAGGCGCGTGGGGATCCAGGAGAGGGAGCAATATTTCACACCCACGCACACCAAAGTCTCTTAATTATGCTAAAAAAGAGAGTATTTGTCTCAGACACCGCTGCTACCCAGAGCAGTTAGACTTCTGTTTTGGGCACTGTGCGTAGGACCCATATTAGTCATAATTAAGGGGGCCTTGCAATCGCCAATTCGCGCCAGCTATGGGTGGTGTGCCTAGGAGATGCTTGTGACGGTACTTTGCAACGGTGCCTGGGCTAATGCCGCGAGTGTAGATGCTTGTGTATGTACTGGCGATGCAAAAGGATGATGATTGTGTTTGAGGTGTGGAAAGATAATTCCGCGGCTCCTCAAAAAAAAAAAAAAAAAAAAAAGAGAGACCCGAGCGGGCGCGTAGGGCGAACGGGCTCCGCTATCAGGCCCTCCTATCAATTTGTCAACACGGTCGTTACGGCCGTACTGGCTGTATCACGGGCCAAGTCCCAGAGTGGGCAATTTAGCCGATTCCTACCAACCACCACGACGACGAAACCCGGGGCCCTACCTCGAAACATGATAGAAAGAAGCAAAAATACACAAAAACACCCAAAAAATAGGGGGTATACTCCCATGGCAACCATATCACCCTCTGCCAATGGCCGCTCATACCGTCTACCCCAATGCCGGTCATGTAGACATTTGTCGCTACTACTGCTACTTGTAGTACTGTAGTAAGCACAGCATGCTGCTGGGCCGTTAGGCACAGCAAGTCGCGTACCGTTAAGTGTAGTGAGCGCAGATGGCATATCAGATACTGTACAATCTCGACGGACGCATACATGCCCGATTAGATTAAACTGTCTTCCACTGTGTAAACCCCGCCCGCACGTACCCACAAACGGCTCAACCTAGTAAGGGGGTGGTGTGCCGGGGGCTACGCAGGCTGCAACGGTGCACCAGAGACGTACGTCTAGACACATTACACAACAGTACACAGGGTATTGTCGATTGAAAAGCACAGCTCTGCTGGAAGGGTACATGAGACCGCACCGCTTCACCATCCGCTGCTCGTTTTCCCAGAGCCCATCCGGGGCCCAAAAGCCTGTGGAATGGGAGTGGTGAGGGGGCTCTCTCCATCGGCCCGACGACGGCTCAATTGGCGGGTGCCCACACGGCCGGGCACCACTGGGACGGGTGTCTCTGATTACTTTTTAAGCGAGAAAAGCAACCAAAAACCGGTACATGAAACAACCCCCCCCCCCCAAAGATGTAAAAGCAAACCCCCCCGAAAAAAAAATAAGCGAGACACATTTATTTTTCCCCTAAAAATATATAAATTTCGCGGGCCTGCGTATTATGATTGCATTCAACATAAGAAGAACTTAATCTGCTGGTTTGGTTCTGCTTTTTGTTTTATTTTTCTTTGGGAATTTCATGCTCCTTCGACGATAAAATAGACGCGTAGAGTTTGCTCATAAAGCCTAAAGTGCACGGACCCGTAATACACTAGAAAAAGAGTTCATCAGCACTCGGAACCATGAATCAATCGTCGCTCTACTCGTACCCGACCTCGCAGTCCTCCTCGGCGGCGCACCACTACGACCTCAATGGCCTCCCGCGCCAGATGGGGTCCCAGCCACAGCCGCCACAGCAGCAGCAGCAGCAGTACTTCAATACCCAGCCCACGTACTACCAGCCGACCGCTAACCACTACCTCACCTCCCTAACGCCGCCGCCGGGCTCCTCCCACACGGCTGCCTCCACCCAGTCCGCTGCGGGATCCCTGCAGGCGTCCACTGCATCCCCGGACCTGCCGCTCTACAGCACCGCGCACCAGCTCTACCCCGGCTCCGCGGCCAACTCGTCGACGACGACGCCCGTCGCGACGACGCCCAACCCAAACTCGACCCCGTCGGGGCTCCACCCGCTGCAGCAGACCCAGACCCACCCGCACTACATGTCGACCTACCACTACGGCCAGTACCTGCAGCAGGGCGGCCAGCAGCCCATGTCGCTGCTCTCGCACCACCACACGCAGCCGCCACAGCTCCAGCCCCCGGCGCCACAGGCCCAGCAGTACCACCAGGTGGCGCCGACCGTGACGGACCCGACGGGCCAGATCGCGCCACCCGGCGCCAAGCCCAAGGTCACCACGACGCTGTGGGAGGACGAGGGTACGCTGTGCTTCCAGGTCGAGGCGCGCGGCATTTGCGTCGCACGGCGTGAAGACAACGACATGATCAACGGCACTAAATTGCTCAATGTCGCAGGCATGACGCGAGGACGGCGGGACGGCATTCTCAAGGGCGAGAAGAACCGACACGTCGTCAAGGCCGGCGCCATGCATCTCAAGGGCGTGTGGATCCCGTACGACCGCGCGCTGGACTTTGCCAACCGCGAGAAGATCATTGACCTGCTCTACCCGCTCTTTGTCACCGACATCAAGAACGTTCTGTACCACCCTTCCAACTACCACCGGCCGACGACGCAGATGCTCGGCGGCGCCTCGGCCGCGCCTAACGCTGCTGTCGCCGCCGTCGCCGCCACCGCCGCCGCGGCCTCCTCCTCCAAGGGCGACAAGAAGGAGGAGGACAAGGAGGAGAGCCAGCCGCCGGCGCAGCAGCCCCAGCAGCCGCAGCAGACCCAGGCCCAGGCCCAGCCACAGCAGTCTCAGGCGCCACACCAGGCCGCCCAGCCGCACGGCGCCGAGGACCGGTACGTGTCTCAGCCACAGGCGCACCAGCCACAGCAGCCACAGCAGCAGTACTACTACCCGCAGGACTACTACAACCCGGTGCAGGCGCCGCAGCGGGCGGGCACGCCGCCCGCGAACCGCTACGGCGCCAGCGGCGGGTTCATGCTGCCGCAAATCAGCTCCAACGGCTACTACATGCACAATACCCTGCCGCCCCCAACGGGCGCGCCGGCCTCGGCAGCGGCCCAGGAGGCTGCCGCCACACTGCCGCCGCCCCAGAGCAACGGCACCGCCACGAGCTCGACCCCGTCCGAGTACGCGTCGGCGCCTTCGGCGGCGACTAACACGGGCACCGGCACGCCGCTGACCGACTCGCTGCCGCACACGCCAAACTCGACGAGCCAGGAGGACGCCACGGGCAAGATCGGGCTCGCCATCATGAACGACGCCCAGTCGCGCCCGAGCACCACCTCGCCCCGCATGTACCAGTCCCAGGCGGCCGAGAAGGAGCCCCAGACGGGCGACACGCGGCCCAGCGAGGGCGGCGACGAGCCGCCGCTCAAGCGCGCAAAGTCCGTCAAAGTTGATGAGTAATGTATATTTGTGATGACGCGTTATTTAATGATCTATAGAGAAAAATCAAAACGACCTTTTATATCCCTGCTCCTCCCCACTCACTTCGGGATCGCGTTCGTGTCATTGGGTAATTCTTAATCAGCTTCTAAAGTTTGGTCTGTTTTTGAGCAGGCTGAAAAGCCAAGATGCGACCATAGTCTTCCTTATCGTATGCAGAGACTAATCGATGTATTCATTCATTATCCCTGCTCCAGTGTCTTGGGGGGCCAGCCACCCAAACCCCCCTGAGCTGGGGGGGAGTCCCCCCCCCCCAGACCCCCCTCCATGCGATGAGATAATGCAATGAGATAGCATGCAATGAGCCCGGTGGGTTTGCGGGCTGGTGCAGACTCGCCATGCGAGGCCAATGTACATGCCCTCTCATGCGACATCTCTGGGGATTGGTGACCCTCTCTTGCAGACGCACCCTCTGCATCCCAGCGCCCTGGCTGTTTTATTCATCGCAGCTGCGCCAGGCTACCGAACCCAGGGGGTGCCCTGCATACCATGCCAATGGCCGATCTCCCAGTACCAAACTTTGTTACGCGCAGCAATACATGCACACGGCTAATGTCATCGTACCAGTACCAGGGAATCCGCAATACGTTCTTATTACCGTACTACACGTATGGGTACAGTTAACCCTGAATACATAACCGCATAGGCAAAAAAATAAAATATTTACATCTTTGGCTGGAGCTACAATCGCACTGTAATCTCACTGAATGGGCTTATTACGTCTACTTGGATTTTGCGAAGCAAAGTACTGGCACTCTACAGAGCGTTCGTAACGACCTCTAAGCTGCCCTCGCTTAATTCGCGTTACATAATCGTTACATAAGCGCATAAACCACTCCAGACACCTTTAAACTCCCCCGACAAATACCAGTGCAGGGTTGAACTTCTTGTTACCCCGACGATTTAAACAGCTTTCGGCAGTTATACTCTGTAAAGTCTGAAATTGGTGTACAAAACGTGCCAAGGCAATACAGACGTGAAAGAGGCTTATAGAATCTGTTTAAATCGTATCTATATAGATACTCGAGACAGTACTACAGCAGTTGGGCCGGGACGTGACCCCGAACCGCCCATTAACATTGCAATACATAGCGCCAACTCGATCCGTTGTAATAGACATGACGATTAAGCCATAATGTAAAAATCGAATAGGAAATTGAGGCTAAAAAGACAATATCTACAATATCTACCGCAAAAGGATATTATAGAAGGAGCAATTCCGTTTAAATCGTACTACGCGAAGTGCAGTATTTGAGTGGATTCGGGGTAACTTAGAGGTTCCCAGTCGGGGTCGCGTAAAAAACACTACCAAAAATACGGTTTGCGTAGTCAAAGGCTTGTAACCGCGGTTTGTAACCACATTGGTTACGGGACTACATTGGCTCTATTGCGTCATCATCTAGTCATCAGTAGTTTCGTTATATTGAACGCTACCCTTGTTGGTTTACTTGCGATTAACCTTAAACCAGCCCGATTACGATTCAGTCGACACGTATACAGATTACGGAAAGTGACAAAAGTGGGTCCAAAGGGGG
>JAKTQJ010000145.1:0-20097 GCA_030558835.1 Blastobotrys illinoisensis | reverse complement strand
ATGGCAAAGTTGATACCAAATTTCCCACAGGCGAGTAGGCAATTCTCCATCCTGATGTTGCACACCAATGTTAGGTGAAAGAATATTTCTGTCGGGCATGAGCGGCGGGCCATTGCAAAAGTGGTCCAAGGATACTCTTTACAACACTGATCTTTTGTGATTGGCACTGGAAACCAACACAGGGATGGTGATATTGAATGGGGAGATGGAAAAGATGCACGTGTGGTTTGGTGTCTGAATCCAGAGCTTGCATTTAGCCGACGCAAGAAGCTATTCCAAAGGCGATAGCGATTTTAGTACAGGACATATAGTTTATTGGGCTGCCCTGCCAGTAAATTGTTTACAATAGGGCAGGAATTGTATCCAACCCAATGATGAGGAATTCAACTGATATACTGTATTTACATAAAGTCCGAATATACTGTAATTCATTTACAGACGGTGCTATGTTCATGCTTCACAGTCCTTTAGTTTCCCGAGACGTAATATATCCCGTATTCATTCTCAATTTTTGAAGCAATCCCTATTTTGTGATACCTATTTAATATACGGACACTACTGCTTTCTTTTCTTTCGCGCGTGTTGGCCGTCGGAATGAGATTCGCCAGAATCTCGCTCCTGATCATCTTCGCCCACCTCAAGCGTATTAATGCGCATCCCTGTGGTACTGATGCGTTCGGCTGCACTCGCAGAGAGAGTCAGCGACTCCAACTCTTCGTCACAACTCAATACAAGCCTTGATTCTGGCGAAATCGATTCAATGGACAACGATAGGTTGCCCCTTGGAAGGTGGAACTCAGTCTCACCCGGTACGTCAAAGCTGACAATACGAATCTCCAATATGGTCTCCGTATGTTTGAGGAGTCGATCAAGGTGATCAAATAGCCTTTTGTCACTCAATTGAGGAAAGGTCAGTGATGAGATGGCTGATTCCACCCTCTCAATGAGCTCGCGGCCCTTGTATGACATCTGCGAGACTCCGAAATTGAAGGTCATGGTATCACGCCAGTTCTCAGCCTCGCAAATCGTCTTGACCATAGCGAAGGCGTCCCCTTTGGCGGTAAAATTTCCCTTTTCCACATTGAACGTGAACCCCTGGAGCAGTAATGGTACCTCACGGAACATGCCATGAGGGAGGTTGTCGCCTACAATGGAAATGTTCAGTCTGGGAATGTCCATGTATAAGAGCGTATCCAGCAATGCCCTGGACTGGCCAAGAGCCCGTACCAGGTGATCACCTGGTGGCGCGGAAATATACTTCCAGTCGATTCGGTCGATACATCGATTGGACAGCAAAATGCGGAAACGACGTACAATGCGGCTGTTGCGAAGTGTGGCCTCGTCCATGTCGGATTGGAGTGGAACTCGACAAACATAGTGGGGGTGGCTCACGCTGCTGTAGGTCACCTCGGTGGTGGTGAACTTAACCAGCGTATGACGCCAAATATACTTTGCGACTTTTAGGGCAGACGCAGGTAGCTTCCAGTCTGGCGGACGGACGTCAGGCAAGAAGTGAAAGCCCTCTTCCTCTTTCATTGTGCTGTTGCGATTATTGAGGTTTCTGAAAAGTGCTTGGAACCCTAGTATAAGAGGGGATATTTCCGCATTAAGGTTCGAGGATCGAGGGGAAAGCGCATTTAATATAATGCATTATATATAGAGGATACCATGCATGTGCTGAAGGGGCACAGGTAGCCTTCTGTAAAAGCCATATAGCTACCTATCATATACGACAACTTGAATGACTAGAACGGCAATTGCTGTTTTAGTGAGTGGGGAAGCAGTTGCTTCGAATTTAGTCACCGGACTGCAACCAAGTGTTAGCTGGCCAGAATAAAGGACAGAAGTCTTCACAATGACAAGCTGAGGTATTTTAACCCAACTGTCGTTTGAATAGTATAATAGTATGACATTTTTGGGAAAAGTAGAGCACTTTGAATTGGCGTGCACGATATTCGCGGTACAAGGTTGCAGTGACAGAAGGTTTAGGCAATATGCCCTCATTTGAGAAGTATAGATGCATGCTATAAAAGGGATACCCTCCCCCCCTCCCTCTGAAATCTCATAATTCCATGTAACCAAGGTGAAATCACAATGGATCCAAAGCGCCAAAAACAGGATACTCCCACTGCTGCATTGGAGAAGGGCCCAAAGATTGAAGAGATCATCGCATCGGGTTTGTGGGAGCGAGTATTGCTCGAGCTCAGAGGCAAAGAGCTGAGGATTGTCAGCGGAATTGATGAAAACACCGCCTACGAAGTTGAGCTAGATATGGATGACGCTACTACCCACATCCAGCGGGTTGCTTTCCGTGCTCAAAACATATTGGCCTCTGGAGCAGTCAAATCCATTAAATGGATCATCGCTCCTAATTTTGCTCCCCCAGACGGTGTACGAGCTACACTCGTTGAAGCATTAAAGGATCCAATGGTTACGTCCTTGAACAGCAGAGGATATTTGAGCTTGAATATCGGCAACGAAATTGGGCACGACATCCTACGAGCCGTGAACCGAGTGATCTTAAATACCAATTCCACCCGGCCTATCAATTTGGTCTTTCGGAAAAATGAAGTTACCATGAATGACTTCCCTATCAGGGTCCTACAGTGGTTTTCCCAGCAAGGCAGCCTCGCAAATGCACTTCGAATCACTCCGAGATTTCAGGGATTTACCTTAGCTGTAGGAAGATATTTGGCCCAGTTCACACCTCAAATTGTGGGAGGCTCCATTGCTCTAGTGGCCGTACCGTAGTCCACGACCGGTAACTTATATGCAAGTATTTTATTTGTTGTATTGCATTGAAATACAGTACCAGTACAAGAGTTGAAATAAATTCACAAAATTAGATCACTATACCGTAGTTCCTTCACATCTCTGGAAAACCATTGAGTCGAATTGCGAAAACTCTGGCACGAAGGAAGATTTAGAGCGCATCGTCCACTTTACCAAGAAGGACGCTGCCTTACCTCCGCCGCAGGCCCGATGAATACAATTGGTTGACCCATAAGTAGACTACATTTCTCATTTCTTAAGAGATAAAGATTGCTTTTTAGGATGGATAAAAGACTTGGAGCTTAATATATATAAAATGGGGGTTTGGAGGGGGGGCCTGCGGCGGAGGAGTAAGGTTTTGGGGCTAAAGCTCGTTGCTCGGTGAAGATACCACGGTAGTTGGGATCGAAGACGGGCTTATCGGCACACCACGTAATCCAAACGCACGATAAAAGCCAGCTTCCCCGGATAGCGCAAGAGGCGAAGATGGAGGCGCAGATAACGGTGCGGCTGCGGTTTGAGAACCCAGAGGTCATTTCCGAAGCGAACGGGCTTACGGTGACCGCAGATACGTCTGTTCGAGCACTCAAGGCGCTCGTATCTACTACCATTCTTAACATCCGCGATATTCCCGTGGATGCAATTGCGATCAGGCTTGGAGACATAATACTACAAGACGACCAGGTTATCCGCGATGCTGTGAGCAGTATCGAGCTTTCGATGCTCACGTGCGTGGTGGATCTGGCTCGGGTAGAGCTAGTAGAGCCCCGAGCTCCGTCCGAGGCAGAGTACCCGAGGATAATCGATGCCTCGCGGGCAATTGAGTCCTTTCGGCGTGTCTTCTCACCCACCCAGACTCTGCCAAGCCGGCCTGCTGCCGAGGAGATGCCTGACGTTCGAAAGGGCCCGGTGGTTGTACCCAGAGTAAGCGCCGTTGCAATTGGCCAAAATAGCACTTCACAACTCAGCTTCTATCATGGCGGTGAGAAAGTCTCAGTAGACTCTTCAGAGTACATGCTAGTGCCGAATCTGGGACTCAAGGGCGAATTTGCGCTGTGTCTGGCCCCCACCGTGGTCTCAAGGCATCCAGCGCTCTCCAATGTACCACCCGTCAAATTGTACTCGAAGTCGCCAGAGCCAGCACCGTCACAGTTGTTCCAGGAGATTAAGAAGGCTCAGGAACACGTTGAGAAGGAACTCACAGTGGAGATCGAGCCCGATACTCCGCCGCTCAATTACATGGAGCAGCGTATCGTCGGCCAAATGCGCCAGGACACTGGGTTCAGAATGGCGGTAAACACAATCTCGCATCTCGGGAATGCCTGGGGCATTGTCGCACGGAACCTGTCTGAACTGGTCGACTTTGTGTACGACCGCCGCACCATCATATTCGGCACTATTGGCCTCTCTTGCATTATCCTGGCCAACTCGGCACACCATTTGCCAACAAAGCCCTCTCTGCTCGTTATATACGCGGTGGCCGTGCTCACGGCCGTTCTTGGCATTCTTACCGCCGTCGAGCGCGGGTTTGCGGCGCTCAACTCGTCGGAATTCAGGAGGAATTTTGTCAATGTCATTGCATCGCTCAACCCGGAGGTAGGCCCTGACACGCACCTGGTTGACATGGGCACGGAGCAGCTCGTCATCAGGCATAATCAGCCACGGATCCTGCTTAAAGCCGGGCATATTTCGGCCATGTTCTTCATGTCCCTGTTCCCAGGTCTGCAGCGCCAGATCATGGAGCGCACTAACGAGCTGCGGAACAGCTACCAGGAGATGCTACGCAAAGCACAAGAGGAGCGCGATGAGGCAAACCGCGAGTACGAGGAGCTCGAGCAGTACGTTGACACCATCGTCACCGAGAGAAGAAGCCACCCGGAAGAACCTGCCAAGCATGACCCCGAGGAGTAGCTGCTCTAAGTATATATATAAACGCTCCTCTTGGCCTCAATGGGGGCTAGCCCCCCAATCTCCCGTAGCTTTGGGCCGATCTCCAAACCCCTGGCTTTTGTTACGCTGTTGGGAACTTTGTTACGCTGTAACCATGCTGGCGCCATGTGGTCGGCATGCGGCTCGTGCGGCTCTGCAAGTTCCATGCTGATTCAAGTTTGGCAGCTACAGGCGTCTGGAGCAACATTGGCCCAAATGTATCAGCATGGTCTGTGCTCTCCCGTACGAGCTACCGCAGACCAGAATTAAATTTCGTCCATCGGAGCAATCATTGGGCCTTCCGAACACCAAGCCATGTCGATAATCAAGTTCGGTCCTTTCACCGTGACAAACCAAGTGTTCCTCAAGACAGCATACTCGTACGGCCTTGTGAATCTCAAGCCATTGCTGCCGGGCCACGTTCTCGTTTGCCCCTACCGCAGCGTCCCCAGGGTATCGATGCTGACCAACGAGGAGGCAGCGGATTTTTACGCAACCGTACAGCGGGTATCCAAGGCCCTCGAGCAGTACTACCGGGCCGATGCGCTCAATATTTCCATCCAGGACGGCCCGCTCGCCGGACAGTCCGTCCCGCATGTGCATTGCCATATCATTCCCCGTAGACTCAATGATCTCGAGAACGCCGACGAAATCTACCACCTGCTAGACAGCAAGGACGGAGATCTCGACTATGTATTCCGAACTCTAAAGGACCACCGCAATTTGGCGGCCCTGGGCGTAGATAACGAAGCGCGAAAGCCCCGGTCCGAGGAAGACATGGAGGACGAAGCCCGCAGACTAGCGGCCTACATTGAGGAAAGCGGAGTTTAAGCAAAACTTAATAGACGAATCTGGGAATAACTTATTAATATGTACAGGATCTACTGGTTTAGTTGCCATTCTGCTGTTTTTCTCGCTCCTCAGCACGCTGTCGGCCGTAGAAGACGGCCTTGTTAGCCTTTGTATTTCGCTCGCCACCCCACTTCTTCTTCCCTCGCTTATGCTCCATCAATGGAATGCCCTGTCTAAACCGCTCCCGCCATTGCAGAATGTACCTGTTCCGTTAGCAATTCATGTCCCCGGCATCTGAAAACTTACCGTCTCTCTCGGGCCTCCATGCCAGCTTCCTTGAGTGCGCTCGACGACTTGGTCATGAGCTCTTCCCAAGACTCAAAATGCTTCTCATGCTGGATCGAGTCCCGGCCAATCCTGGTCAGGAAGGCCTGGACATCTGGAACCTCCTTGGTCGGCTCCGGGACGCTCGTGTACCCTTCAAAGACCTTCCCTCGGGAAATGCACGAAGTGGAAAACAGCCGGACGTATCCCGCCCTCGCAGCGCTAGTTCTCAGCATCTCGTTTTATCGGCTCGTGTCGAATGCTACCACCAGTGCCCTAACGGTGAAATTTTCGATTTTCGTTCAGATAGTCATGTGACCCAAATCACGTGGACAGACTGCACAGCCGCACTTATGGGGTAAATTGCCTTTCAACATATGACAGTTAGGTCCGAGCAATCGCATATATCATGGAAGATGCTGTCGGCACTGAAGAAGCCATGGAGCCTTCTACCTGGTATTCGCTTCGCTCCCCTGCTGGTTCCAGTGCATAGACGGCTTGAGGTTGTGGCTCTGTTGTGGCATGTTCTCTCCATTCCGTCCTTTGCCAGCTTCTTCATGCTCTGCTGTGCCTTCCCGCCGTTCTGGCCCTTTGTGCTCATATATGTAGCCTATATGTGGTTCGACAAGAGCCCTGAGGATGGAAGCCCAGCGGACCGGCTCTCAATGCGGTTCCGGTCATTGCCCCTGTGGAACTATTACGTGCGATACTTTCCTATCACCCTCCACAAGGCAGTTGATCTCGAGCCTACATACATTGAAGTCCCCAATGGCGAAGACAGCTCTAGCGAAAACGGCGATGACCCAATGAATCTCGACGGATGGACTCCTACCCCGACTGTGTTTGAGGTAATGTGGAAACTAGCCTTTTGGTGGTACTATGTGCTCTTTTCTAAGTCCTCGGCCACTACTCATCCTGCTAGTACGAGGAAGTACACTGGAAAGAGGTACATATTTGGATATCATCCGCATGGGATCATTGGAATGGGGCTGATTGGTGCAATTGCCAGTGAGGGCGCGGGGTGGAGTAATCTCTTCCCTGGGGTGCCAGTGAGCTGCCTGACCCTGACAAACCAATTCGTTGTGCCCTTTTATAGAGACTATCTTATGGCACTCGGGATGGGCGCCGTGTCGAAACACAGCTGTGAGGCGCTGTTGAGGCGGAATCAGTCCATATGCATTGTAGTTGGAGGGGCACAGGAGAGCCTATTGGCGAGACCTGGGCATATGGAGCTGGTCCTAAACAAACGCAAAGGGTTTGTTAAGCTCGCCTTAGAGATGGGCAACTGTGATCTTGTGCCGGTGCTGGCATTCGGCGAAAATGATGTGTACGACCAGGTGGATAACAACAAGGGTACCTTGCTGTATAAAATCCAGACGACACTGAAAAAGTTCCTTGGCTTCACTTTGCCGCTAATGCATGCAAGAGGAGTATTTAACTACGACGTGGGTATCATCCCTTATAGAAGGCCCATCAACGTGGTGGTAGGGGCTCCCATCCCCGTCCCCCACAAGAGTAATCCCACCCAGGATGATATCAATTATTACCAGGGGCTCTATGTCGAGCAGTTGCACGAATTGTTTGAGAAGCACAAGCATGAGTATTATCATGACTACACAGAGGATGGCTCCATGCCTGTTACATCTGCCCAACTGCGGCTTGTAGAATAACGATATATTATAGACCTTTCATTATTTAAATATTATAGCAAAATATTAGCTACCGTACCATACGGTAGTACAGAGTACAAATATTCTAGTTAAAAGCATGGCAATACGCTCTAATTTTGATCATCCTCACTTTCTTCTTCCTCATCATCCTCATCATCATCTTCATCGCTCTCTTCGTCGTCATCCTCAACCAATGGGTTAATGTGCACCTGGTATCCTAAAGCCTTCAAAGTTCCTTCGAGATTCTCGACCATAGATGGGTGGCACGCAACATAAATAGAGGAAGTGGTCTTGTCGAAGAGCGGCAGAAGATACTTTTTAATAATGGCCTGAAGCTCCTCGATAGTTACTTCGCTCAACTGCTGCATAAGCCTCTGTGTATGGTTACTGCCAACCTGCTTGATGACCATGTTGAAAAAGTTCATCAAACCCGCAGAACTTCCGTTCAACTCGCGGTTGGCAAGTGCATTGGCAATGCTGCTCACAGCTCCTTCAACGGCAGTAGGGTCAAACTTGACGGTACCGTCTGCGAGATCTTGAACTAGCTTTCGCGCGACTTCAATAGCCTGGGCAGAATCCGCACCCCGATACACATCGAAGGAGATTTGGCCAGTGTCAACGTTCCTGCTAAGATAAGCACCATATGCAAGACCGGTACCTCGGATGCCTCTCCACAACGGACCCTCAACGGCCTGCAGGTATTCGCATGCAAGAGCCAGGGCTGGGATCTCCTTATCACGGTAGTCCGAAGGGCCCTGGGTGACGATGGCTAGGAAGCTCGACTCGGTGGCTGGCATAGGTGTGATGTAAGAATCTCCGCTCAGCGTCTTACCGTGCTCCGTTCGGACGTCAACAGAACTTGGGATCTCTTCAAGAGGACGCGATACATCTGCCAGATCAGCCAAGGACTTCCAGGCGCTAACCGGATTGGTAAGCTTGGTCACATCACCCTGGATGGCAATTCGCATATTTTCAGGAGTGAACAGGCTCTTTCGCACTTCTTCCAGCTTCTCCACGAATTTCTTGAACTCCTTATCGCTCCCCGACTCAAGCATGTCGGCGAGGTCTTCGTAAAGCTCTTCTGTTTCGATGCCATCTTGAGCTCGCTTGAGAGACCGTGGAGAGAAGTTTGAACGAACAATCGAAGAATTCAAGACATTGGACCCGTCGCGCTTGAACTCTGGGAGGCTGTTAAGGTGCTTCTCGATAATAACCTGTAGCCGCTCCTTGTCAAATACGGTATTGAACATCGCTCGCTGGATCCATTGAATGGCCTTGTCGTAGTTTTCCCACTTGGCTAAGACTATAATAGAAATAAATTCTTCAAACTGAGATGCAGGGCCAATCAGATTCGACACAGTGTCTCGCTTGACTTCACGAACGACCTCTTCGTATGAAAGCTTTGTGCCATCTGGCAAAACCATTGGCAGAGAAAAGAGCTCGCGGATTATGACATCAACATACGGCAGGTGCTCCTCCTTGATAACTCGGGAGGACAGCATGACCTGAATGTTAACGAACTGAGAATCAAAAGAGTCGAACTGCAGGAATAGTGGGAAATCTTGTGCTGCATCCTTAGACACCAGCTTCTGGACGTCGTTCTCACACTCCGGAGTCTGCGGTGCCCGGCCAGCTCGAGCAGTGGAAGTCTTGATAAACCGAATCTTCGATGGGTCAGGGCTCTTAAACTGGTTCGTAATCTCGTCGGGAATGGGCCGATTGTTTTCTTCCTGAGCATCGTCCAACCGCTTTGCGAGCTTCTTTAGTCCTTCTTCGCCATACTTTTCACGATAACCTGCCAATCGCTCTTCTTTTTCCTTGACAAGCCTGTCGTAAAGCTTTTCAGACGGCTGCCCGAGCACTGTCACCCGTGGATTGTCGATGAAATAAGTCTTAATCATATCGATCCACTGCTCACGAGTCCAGCAGGCGACAGCTTCAAAGTCGCTGACATCTCTAGCACACTCGATCAAATGCTTGCCATCAAGCGAGCCGTAGAGGAAGTTGCTGATAGCCATGTACGCCAGTGTTTGAGGATCTTTCTCATTCGAAGAGAGGAACTTCTGCTTACTTCGCTCCACGCAGTCCTGTACAAAACCGAGATCAAAGTTCTCAACTTGGTCGTTGAGGATTCGCATCATCTCGGCATCAATGGTATCAAGCCGCTCAGTAGGAACACCAGAAAAAAAGAAATTCATCGATGTGTTGATGAAGTCGTTTGTATAGTAGTAGATACTGGTTGAGAGCGGGTCAGCGACGTCAACGAGCTCGAGAGAAAGTTTGCCAATTCCAACCCGAGTGAGATAAGCCCCAAACACGTCAATTGCAGTGTTAACAACGAGATCATTTGTGTCTGGGCCGACCCAGGCAATGTGTGCTTCGCCAAAGGATTCATCAGTCTCAGGGAACTCAATTGTCTCAATGACGCTATCCGCAAGCTTCGGATCGGGTGGCGAGTCGACAAATGGCCGCTTCTCGCTACCCGAGGTGCCGGACAGCTCAATTGAGTTATCAAACTCATCCATGACCTTGACGAAATCTTCCGGATCCACGTCTCCGGTGACAATTACACAAAGGTTGTCTGGCTTGTACCTGAGTTTGTGAAACTCTCTGATCTGGTCGTTGGTGAGCACTCGCAAGGCATCCATGAGGCCACCGGTCTCACTAGAGTAGCCGCTGTCTTTCTTATAGAGTAGCTGTCGAGACCGTAGCGCTAGAAGAGAGTCTGAAGTGTTCTCAACGCCCTGCATCTCAGAAAACACAACACCCTTTTCCTCACCACTGCCGTCAACGTGGTACACCTCAGTTAAACAGGCACTGTCAGTGAGGGTTGGGTTCAACAGATGATCCAGATACACCGGCAGTAAAGTTCTAAACCCTTCCCAGCCAGCTGTAGTCAGAGTGTAAACTGTCTGATCCGTATCAGTCCAAGCGTTGGTGTTCGACAGCATCCGGTTCCCGACCATGTCAAGAAGGCCCTTGTATGGATACTTCTTAGATCCCATGAACACGAGGTGCTCCAGAGTGTGAGGGCACCCTGAATCGTTCTCGATCTCAGAGGCGACAGCGAAATAACCATTGACGACTGGCGTTTCCTTGCGGATCAAGACCAGTTGCAGGTTAGTACGCGTCGATCTCCAATTATAAACCCGAGTCGGGCCGTAAGAGGTCTTGACGTCAGCCTGGAGCTTAAAGTTCGAGGCCCCTTTCACTGTCATGTCAATGTTTTGATTAACTTTCAAGTGACGATAACCAATGTACTCTCCTGTAGTGAAAAGTTCAAGTCGCCTCGAGGACTGGTCCTTTTTCGTGTTGTCGCCAAGGACTCCCAACGGAGTTCCGCTATAGGTTTCTTCATCTCACTCTCACACCGCGCTGAGATCTAACGACTCGATGGCCATTGGAGCTTATTCAAGCGGTTTTTTTTTTTGACCTGGCGAGTAAAGGTGGACCCACTACGATATTACATTAAATATTTGCTTGGTGTTTTCTTTTTGGTTGTTTACCACCTTCATCTTCCGCTTTTCGAAATCCATTTACACCCAAGCCAATATGGCGTCTGGCGAGCCCCTTGACGAAGTACAATGGCGGTCGCCTGAGTGGATCCAGTTCAATGGAGGTCTCAAGACCGAAAATGTGCTCGAATACTTCTCACAGTCTCCCTTCTACGACCGAACGTCGAATAACCAGGTGCTCAAAATGCAGAACCAATACTCCAACGACCCATACCAGCAGAACCGCGTCGACATTTACGCCCAGCTGCGCAATATGCAGGGTATAGAGTTCGTTGTGTACCTGGCTCGAGAGCCTGACCTCTGGATCATCCGCAAGCAGGAAAGGCTTTCGCCGCAAGACGTGCGGCTTTTGACCACCTATTTTGTAGTGGGTGAAAACATATACCAAGCGCCGTCTGTGCACTCCGTGGTTACGTCACGTTTACTAAGTACAACTCTGGCCCTCAAGCAGGCGCTTAATACTGCCGCGGCAATGCCTATATACTCTCCGTCCCAGGGTTATTCGTATTTCAACGACGCAAGCGAACTCACTGGCCCGTCGGACTCGTCAACCCCAAGCTCCAAACCTGTCTCGGCAAAGAGCGCAAAGTCCCCTGCTCCTGGGTCGGGCCAGACACCTGCGCTTAACAGCATCAACAACCACATTCGCATTTCGCCAGTCAATGACTACAAGAACACCATGTACATGGAGCGTGCGCTTCATTTCACCAATGCCAGCCCTACAAATACAGCTTACATTGACGCTCCGGCGACCGAGAGTCAGGGCGATCAAATCTCCCGTGCTCCAGGCACTCCCGGTGTGAGCACTCCGCTACCCCCGCGCCGTACGGTTTCTGCCCGCAAGAAATAGTACCCCTTGACGTTAACAGCGGGGAACAGTAATTACTTCGCCGATCACTACACGTACTGCCTTGGTTCTATTGATCTGTGTAGGCTAGTTATAGCCGAATAGTCGACCACGCAGCAGATTGTTGGCTCGATCAGGCAATGAAGTCACAGTTTCAACAGCTTTACTACTGGTAGCCTAAAAGCGGCGTAGAATGCTATTTCAGGAAAGACTAGTGCGAGGATATTTTCACCTGGTAGCTTATAAGCTTTGGTGCTTATCCAGCATGAAATATTATATGAGAGATGAAGACAATGGACTCTTGCAACAAGACGGATGTTCAACATTTTGGAGAGAATATAATTGTAGACGTCAGTACACGATCAAGCAGCTATCACTCGGAGCACCTCATGGCGCGGTGTAATAGCCCTAGGATGAATACCATCCGTACATTCTTTGTATTTTTTATATCTGGTATGAAGGACTCGATCCTCTTGATTTTACTATCCCTGCAAATTCATTACAACATCAATTACTTCGTCGCAACTATTGCATTCTTCGACTAACAGACTTCACCGCCTTGTGGGCTACCGCGGAGTCGTCATAATAGGAACCTGTAGCCAGTTTACATTCTTAATAGTCGCACTATGTGCTCCATCTTTCCCGCTCCTTGTAGCTGCTAATGCTGTTGCGGTATATGGTAGTGGCAGTATCGAGGCTACGTTCAATACTTTTTTTTTGCAACGACGGAACACATGCAAACATCCTCATGGGAGCAGTCCTACACGTACCATTCGGCGTTGCCGCTACATTCTTGTCTACCATCGCCCAAACAATGCTTTTCCCTGAGATACCATGTCAATGATTTATCTCATTCAGCGAGTGGAGGTATCACCCTGCTTTTGTCTTCTAGGTGAGTCGCCTCAAGCTTACAAGACCTATGTTGATTCCGGCTCCAGCCTCTCCATATCGCGAACAAGTGAAGCCAAAACAACGAAAAAATAGTTTCCGAGGTGCTAGCGATGCTATTATTTCTCTACGTGGGGATTAAAATGACAATATGCGGTTGGACTGCTACTATCATGGTTACAGAGAGGAACGCAAATCGAGACACTGTTGGGTGGGAACCACGGGGTTCTGGGGCGGAATGACCTTAGGCCGTATAATTCAGGTGTATGCCGACATTGTTGCACCAATTTCAATGTCACTGATTTACTGGCTCACACCGGATGTTTACAGCTGTATTGGTTGTCTTATTTCTAGGTACGAATGGCAGTACAGGGTACCGTGGTAAGGTAGAGGCGGTTGTGAGTTCGGATATGAGATATTTTAGTATTCTATGGTGGTTTGCAGAAGCATATATTCTGTTACATTGTTATCTACTGTACTTAGCTAGATGATCTGCTGATAATTTTATCTTCAAGACGTAGTTGCCATCTCATCGAGATAACCCTAGGGCAAAAATTCCAGGGGTAGAATATACTGCAACGTTGTGTAAATACCAGCACGGACAATAGCAGTTATGTGATGAAAGCACTTCAATCCATTGTACCTTTTAAACTTGTTTCATGGAAATGGAAAAAAAAGTTTCGTGATCAATGCATCCCGTTGAGGACGCCATTGAAAGAGAAGTATATTAGTAAAAAATATATAAATAGTCATCAAAGTTGTTGAAAACATTAACGTCGTAAAACCCGTAACATATACAATATAAATAAAAAATTCAAACGATTTGTTGAAATCCCATTTTTTTCGTTTCATCTGACCCTGGTTAAGCAGAGTACTTGGATCGGTAGACCTTGGCGGCGTTAACCATGTTGGTCAATTGTCGCTTGGTCTCGTCCCACTTTCGGGTCTTAAGACCACAGTCTGGGTTGACCCACAACTTCTCTCGTGGGTAGACACCGACAATCTGGTTGATTCGGGTCTCAAACTCGTCCTGTGGTGGGACTCGTGGGGAGTGGATATCGAACAGACCGAGACCAATGTGGTTTGGATAGTTGGAGAACTCCTGAATGTACTTGGAGTCGTCCTTCTTGGAGAACTCAATGGAGACAACGTCAGCATCAAGGGCCTTAATGTGGGCTGGATCCAAGTCAGAGTAGCAGAAGTGGGAGTGGATCTGGGTGCCATCCTGAACGCCAGAGGTGGCGAGTCGGAAGGACTCTGGGGCCCACTGAACGTACTCCTCTCGCTCCTTGCCAGATCGGAGTGGGAGACCCTCTCGGATAGCTGGCTCATCCACCTGGATGACGTAAATGCCAGCGGCCTCAAGGTCGTTGACCTCGTCTCGCAGAGCCAAGGCAAGCTGCTGGCACTGCTCCTTGTCAGAGACATCGTCTCGTGGGAAAGACCATCGGAGAATGGTGACTGGACCAGTCAGCATACCCTTCATTGGCTTCTTGGTGACGGACTGAGCGTACTGGGACTCCTTAACGGTCATGGCCTTTGGTCGGGAAACGTCGCCAACAATGATAGGTGGTCGGACGTATCGGGAACCGTAGGACTGGACCCAACCGTTGGTAGTGAAGGCAAAGCCCTTGAGCTGCTCACCGAAGTACTGAACCATATCGTTTCGCTCTGGCTCACCGTGAACAAGAACATCGAGGCCGATCTCCTCCTGGAACTTGACAACCTCGTCAATCTCCTTCTGAATGAACTTCTCGTACTCCTCAGCAGAGATCTCACCCTTGGTGAACTTGTTTCGCTGCACTCGAATCTCCTTGGTCTGTGGGAAAGAACCAATGGTGGTGGTTGGGAAGAGTGGCAGGTTGAGGGACTTCTTCTGGGCAGCAAGTCGGTCTGGGAATGGAGACTTTCGCTTCTTATCGGCCTCGGTAACGTTGGCGAGTCGCTGTCGGACGGCAGCGTCGTTGGTGATGTCAGAAGAGGCTCGGGAGGCAATGGACTTGGCATTGGCCTCGAGATCAGCAGCAACAGCCTCCTTGCCGGCGGTCACAGCCTTGGCAATGGTGACAACCTCAGAGACCTTCTGGGTAGCGAAGGAGAACCAGTCCTTGACAACTGGGTCAAGCTTCTTCTCGTTGGTGAGGTCGACTGGAGTGTGCAGAAGGGAGGAAGAGGTGGCAACAATGACTCGCTCGGCGCCAACCTTGGCAACGGCAGCCTCAACGGTCTCAATGGCCTTGTTGAAGTCAGTCTTCCAAATGTTTCGGCCGCTCACAACACCAACAGAGAGAACCTGCTTGTCAGTAAGGGCAGCGGCAACCTCCTCGAGCTGCTGTGGAGCTCGAACAAGGTCGTAGTGGAAACCGGCGACTGGGAGACCCTTGATAGCGTCGAGGTTTGGTCGCACGTCACCGAAGTAGGTGGTGAGGATAATCTCTGGCACCTGGGCGGCGGCAAAGGCCTCGTAGGCAACCTTGAAGGCAGCCTTGACATTCTCT
This sequence comes from Blastobotrys illinoisensis, assembly GCA_030558835.1. Classification (NCBI taxonomy): domain Eukaryota; kingdom Fungi; phylum Ascomycota; class Dipodascomycetes; order Dipodascales; family Trichomonascaceae; genus Blastobotrys; species Blastobotrys illinoisensis. The sequence goes on along the minus strand of JAKTQJ010000145.1, from coordinate 4,862 downwards.
GGCAGATCCAGAACCAAAACTGGCTCGTCAATCTGGACAGACTTGGCACCGGCCTCGCCGAGCTTCTGGAGGAGCTCAGTGTAGACTGGGAGGATCTTGGACAACAGAGAGATTGGCTCAAGGTCAAGAGAGTCCTTGTCAGCCTTACCGAGGTAGAGGTAGGAGACTGGACCAAGGATGACTGGTCGGGTCTCAACGCCGAGCTCCTTGGCCTCGAGGTACTCGTTCACTGGCTTGAGGTTCTCAGTGTGCAGCTTGAACTGGGTGGAGTGGGAGAAGGTTGGTCGGACGTAGTGGTAGTTAGAGTCGAACCACTTGACCATCTCGAGCGCTGGCACGTCGACGGCTGGGGAGGACTCGGTGGCTGGTCGCTGAAGACCTCGGCCCATGGCGAACAGAGTGTCAATGGCTGGGAGGTTGTACTTCGAGTATCGCTCTGGAACGGCGTTGAAGAGCAGGGAGAGATCGAGCACCTGGTCGTAGAAGGAGAAGTCGTTGGAGGCAATGATGTCAACGCCAGCGTCCTTCTGGAGCTTCCAGTTGTGCTGTCGCAGTTCCTTGCCAACCTTCTGGAGCTCCTCGGCGGTGGCCTTGCCAGCCCAGTAGGCCTCGGTGATCTTCTTGAGCTCTCGGTTAGCACCGATTCTTGGGAAACCAAGTACAGATGAAAGAACCATTGTGATTGTCCTTCTTTTTTAGATGTATATGAAAAAAGGGGGGATAAAGGGGAAAGGAATTATCCGGATCTACTCTCCTTTAAATACTTTTCTCGCTGCTTGTAACGCTGCAATTGTTCAACAAACGCCAAATAGCACGTGATTTGAAATTTTCCAACAATTTTCAGTGACTAATTCCCCCGCGACGGTGGAAATGGTGATTGGCTGTGGGCGGTCGTCGACCTCCGCTTGCGCGTTATCGGAGCCCTCTACTGCAGCGTGCGTCCGGTACTCGGGGCACTACTACCTGTGCCGTGCGCCCCTGTATTTTTCAACCCCGGGCCGATGAGCATCGTTGATACGTGTACTTTTCACTGGCAGGAACGTTCATGTACATGTTTGACCGTTTTTCCATCTCCCTTCAATTGATCTCAGGAGCTTCCTTTTCCCCCTCCACACTTTTTTCGTCGCTTGTCTTCGGAGTCCTTTTTTTAGCTTCCCCGCCTAAATGATTCATTCTTATTCGTGGATACGGTGGTGTACCTCCCATTGGCCCGTGTAGCGAGGTACCCAACCAGCCGCTGCGTGGCTAGTGTTTAGCGAGAGGAACGAGGCGCTTTATCGCTGCGGGCGCATGGCCTCCGATACAGCCGCATCAACCCTAACCCTTGCCCTCACAGTTTGATTTCTCGAATAGCCAGTTCGAACAGTGCTGTTAAAGGGCGTTCGATGAGCTTGGATTTCGTGCCTTAATTGTCTCAATCTTTTTCATGTACATTACATGTCCATTGAGCTTTTCTTGGTAGTCGATGGTTGCTTCGTTAACGCAGTGCAGTACTCTAGTACATGTATATATGTCAAATTAATAGCAGCTGCAGTGCCGTATGCCCTGTATGACCATGTACTGTACCACTACCGCTACTTCTAGTACCTTTTGTGATTGAAAGGCTTAATTGGTTCAATTATAACTGTGGGTGCATCTAGGATTAGCAATGGCTTGGTTTAAGTACTATATTAAATAACCGCCAAGGTGAAGAGATAGATTGTACCACGGTATTTAGATAACCTGTTAGTTTCCCTGACACTGCAGGAGTGACTATCAAAGCTACGTCAGATGATCGAATGGTTGAGTAAACTTATTAATACGTCATATCCGTGTTATCTATTTTGCCATTATTCAAGTTAGGAAGTTTAATGCCCACACAATCTCAATCTGGGCTATAGATATCTACGCAAGTCAATTACAGTAGATAGGAGCTGAGGTCACAATCTATCGACACTTCGCGGCCTGTCCATTTTAACCAATCAAATAAATTACATATATATAGTGTATAAATAAATGCTATTTTGTGCGTTTGATGTCAACAAGAATCTGCGCGCTTTGACTCCTTTCTTCGTACAACTTTGCAAGCTCGGCAACCATCTTACCACGTCTTGTCGTTGCAATTGATTTCGACTGCGGCCCGAAAGTACGCTTAGGTGGTGACTGCGGCTGGTTGTTCTCAATATTCACCTTCTGTGAAGGCTGCAGTATCGTTGTGCTGATGGGAGAAATCGTAATGGAAGCAGACTTGCTCGGTGTAACGGGCTGAGTACTGTTCAATGTCGACATACTTGGCTGCCTGTTCAATGTCGACGTGCTTGACTGTCTGTTTAAGGTCGATGTGCTTGACTGCCTGTTTAAAGTCGACGTACTTGATTGCCTGCTCAGTGTCGATGTACTTGGTTGCTTCTTCAATGCCGACGTAGCCTCTTTCTTCGGTGGAGGGGGCGGAGGCATGTTGGAAGATAATGGGTTCGACGCAAATCTCGGCGACTCTGGTGTTAGCGGGAGGGTATCAAGGGGGTCAGTGGACCGGAGCTCAGGATTCGAGCTGTTTGAGCGCAGCGAGTACATTGAAGGGTAGCTTAGGCTGTTGCTCTTTTTGCCAGGTTCGTTGCTGCTGCCTGAAATTGACGTACCACGCCGCGGCAGCGGCGGTGGGGGAGGTTTCTTTTTAGTATCCATCTCGCTTGTCGAAGCATGACGAGAGTGCGCAATTGGAGCCGGCGCGAGCAAATCCGGCGCAGATGGTGATGCCCTCGACTTACTTGACGACTCGAGAATTGCAGCCGCCCGATGGTCAGACATGATCTGGGGCCACATATCCAGTAATAACCTTGTGAATCGCATACCCAAAGCAACCCCTTCCTTCGAAGCACGTCCTAATAAACTGGGTGCCACACAGGCCGCAAGGGTCGCCGAAGTCTGCTCTGTGCGGGCATGATTCGATATCACTGAGTGTAACAACCGCAGCAGATGTACCAGAACGTACTGGGAGGAATAAGTGAGCCCGAATACAACGTCTAGGCAGTAAGAAGAAGTCTCCTGCAGCGGGTGCGGTATGTCCGACACGGGTATAATTGGCTCAGGAAGCTCAAAGAGATATAGCTTGAGTACTGACGCAGCCAGATTTGGGCCGTAGTCATCCAGATCTAACAACTGGTTACGGTCGTAGCAATCCCGGAGGATATACAGGAGCTCCGGGTCATTGGCGCGCCTAAACACACCCCGAGTGAACGGGGCCGTAACGCTCAAGTAGTTCAAAGTGTCTTCCCACAGTCTTGGAAGGTTTGTCGGGTCGGGGATTGGAATGCCAAATACCGGCATGGGGTGTCTCGGGATGGTGATCTCATCTTCGACTTTCCGATTGTGGAGATATACCAATGGGCGGATGTTCATGAGCGTGATATCCATCAATTGAGCCAGCTGTGACAGGCTCGAAACATGGATGATCTTGGACTTGAACTTGGCCGAAACGACACCCCGGAGCATCTCCGTCACGGCCCGCACCCACCACGACTCGTGGACGACATAGATCTTGCGCACGTTCTTCTTTGTGTGGCGATCGAGTGTGGCGTATGTCTTTGCGACCCAAGACCAGCTTGGCTTGTTGGGGGCCCCGCAAGCGAAGAATACTAGCGCGTACGGGTTCTGCGGAAGTCTGTTGATAATTGACGCTACCAGCGGATTGTACAGATCGACACTTGGCGGAGGGAAGGCACTTGAGTCTATAACGACCAACGGCAGCCGCGTGCTGGGGTCAAATGTCTGCGATACGTGGACAATCCGACTTGTGAGCCGCCTCAGCTCATCTCTATATGGTGGAGTGCCCGACATGTCGTCAAACACAGGCAATCGCTACCAATTCGCCACGAAATAATAAACTCCCCAGGCCAATTGCCCAAGCTTGCAAAATAGTTTACAATAAAACAACCCAAGCTAAACAAAAACCTAAGGCCGGAAAAGATGGTGTAGTAAAAAGTGAAATCTAAATACAGTCTATCTATCGGGTATCGATAACAAGAGTAGGTAAACGAGCGGATATTGGAAAAAGCTCCAATTCGTAGAATATACCACCTGGCAGCCGATCGGGACACGCCTCAAATCTTGGCAGGTCGTTGCTAAAGTTAGAGGCCCCTGTGTAGAGGAGGTGTTGTTTGGATTCACGTCGCGCCCAAACACGAAACATGAACCCGAGGCCCCCTCCCCCTGTGCGCGCGCGATGCGGGACGGGAACCACCAAACCCCAAACGGCAACCGGTGGGCCTGGCACTTGGCGGCATAGACCTGCGTAGCCCATATACAGTACCTATACCTGTCACATTAGTACCCGTAGATCAATAAGTACTTGACCCTTGGAGCTACTCTTGAGACGACTTTTGTGATGAAATGAGTGCCATGTCGTTTGAGCCGCTAAAGCCCACGCAGAGGGCCCGGGCTTGGTTCGAGAATGACGCTATCATAGCACGCATAGTCCGCAAGCTCGGAGCCAGAGAACTGATAGCAGCCAGCCAGGTGTCCCGAGCTTGGCGCCGCGTGGCTGTGGAAGAGTATTTATGGGCACAGAGACTGTACAATCTCGGAATAATTACTGAAAAGCAGCTGGACGAGAGCCGTTATGCCAACGACTTTGGAGACTTTGAGTCATCTGAGGGTAATTCGCCCGACCTGCTTATCGAAGCTAATGCATTGTCGCCCCTAAACGCCATTGAAAGTATAAAGTACAAGCCTGGAGAGGCACGGAAGCTTTTCATCAGGCTCTATAATACCCTGGGGCCGTACTACTATGATCTCGTAAACCCAGCACGCCCTGGAGAGCCGCTTGTTTTTGAAGCATACCGAGATCCCATGGAACAGGCCAAAATACTTTCTCAATTGAGACG
>JAKTQJ010000144.1:0-20201 GCA_030558835.1 Blastobotrys illinoisensis | reverse complement strand
CCTCGAATATTTGTCCGCTTGGCAGACGTTTCGACATATTATAACAAATTAATGAAGTTCAAACCATTTGACAGATGGGGCCAATTAGTCAACACGCGTGTGTTGATGGCACGAGGGAAACCCTTCCTTCTCGAGCGAAAGTTCGTGTAACACCAGATCAGCCGATAAGATGACACTATTCCGCAGAATACTGGGGAAAAAACCTGCACCAGCCACCCGAACATGGGAGTCCATCTAATGAGAGAGTTGCGGTATGGAGTTCCAGAAGTCAATCACCGCTATCAGACCTTTCTCAGTGTTAAGTAAGGTGTGAAGATTGGTATCTGGCAAGGAGCTGAAGTGCTTGGTGCGATGTTCCTCGTAGTCATCGCACTGCAACAGGATGTGTTCGACCGTTTCAAGTTCTCCGCAGGCGCATTCCCAACTGCGCGTGCCATTATTGATTTTATGAAAGTAAGCTCTGAACGCCCCAACTGCACGGCTTTGCTGAGATTGTGGCGTGTTTTTTCTTATCGAATTGTATATCTATCTATTCGTTTCAATGCTTGTCCATCAGCGTGCAAGCAATTAAATTAATCGCACTATGTACAGTAGTAGACAAAGTTAGAAGCATCAGCTTACGCTACCCTTAGCAGATAGGGCCGTATGATTAGCGATGAAATGATAAGTATGAGCTGTATTGGAGTTGTGTGCATACTTTCTCTGGAAACTATTAGGTTGATATGGTCGAGGCATTGTTGTTAATTCTTTTGTATCTTACTACTGGTAGAATCTATGTACCTATGATCATATACAGTACTGTACCAGGTAAATTCCAGTTCCATATGCAGGGTCCGGGCGGGGCTCGAGCGTTGGGGAAGGGGGGGGGTCAGCCGTACGGCTAGAGCCTGTGTTTTTTGGTGCTTGCTAATGTTGATGTCTTCTTCGAAAGGGATAAGTGACGAGTATTGGAATTTGCACAGCGTAAATGACAAGTATTGGAATTTGCCCTGGAAACTTCGAACAATGTTCGTCTATAAGAAGAGGCCGAAGTCCTCGAAGAGAGAGACGAAGTAACATCTCATCTCCCTTCAACCTGATTGCAACTATTTTCGAACGATAACAAGCTTTCTATCATGTCTGGACGCGATTATCAACGGGTCAGATCCCAGAGTCAAGCAGCAGACTCCCAGCCAGCTGGACCGACCGCTTCTACAAACTCATCCAAGGACAGCGATGGTTTCACTCGTCGAGAGAACCGTCAGCTTGTCGCGGGATCTAAGGTTCCCGTCCCTATCCTTGATCCCTGGAAGCCCATTGGGTATTCCAAACCCGGAGAGCAGCTGAGCTCCTCTATGCAACAATGCGTGGCGGTTTTGAACCATCATTTTGCAGGATCTTCTGTGTATGCCAAGCTGGCGGACCAAATTCGTCAAGAACGACCGGGCAAGCCCCTCCTTGGGAAGCCACTCGCCAGCGAGGGGAACCAGAAGAAGCTTTGGGACAAGGAGTGTGAACTCTTTGGTCACGCTGGTGGTCGGATCCTACTGTTGCTAGTATACGCTCTTCGGGAAACGGGCACCTCTCTTGAGGCCCTACCAGCGAATATCGTCATTCGGCAACAGCTGGTCGTGTATGTGACGTCTCTTTTACGTCACTATCAGCTTCAGCCACCGCCTTCGCTGGCAGCCATTGTATGCGGCCGTATTGCCATACGAATGTGGTTAGACATTGCTGATTTCGAAGCCTCTTTGCGAGATATCGCAATGCCAGTGGCACCGGCTATCAACACGGGGGCAGTGTCATCGGGTGTGACACTGCATGAATCCCTGGACACCGAGATTGATAGGCTGCCGGAGCGGATTTGGGTAACTGAGCCCGTCTTGCGCAAGTGGCGTGAGCAGTTCCAGGAAACTCAACCTCTCCCTTCAGTGCTCCAAGAACGGGTGCGGCTTACAGAAGTCGTGACCAGCTGGGTAGCACGCCGTGTGCCAGAGGAGGCTCGTCCGCTGGGGCTAATTACCGAAGATCAGATTCGGACGTTGCCGGACGACCCGGAAGGATGGTCCCTCTTTTATGCTATGGTGCTCCAGCACCTACTCTCGTACTCTCCCATTTGTGCCGACTCTCAGTTATGGTTGAGCGGCTATCCGGGAGCAGCGCAGTATGTTTCTTTGATTGAGGACATTTTCTTGCCTGCCAACCGGTTGAGATTGAGCGACTTTGTCGAGACTGACGTCACGTCGATGAAGTTTGCGTTTCTTCGAGTGACTTACCGGTACATCTGGCATCACTTGCTCCACACTTTGCCGGCGTTTGCGTTGGACACCTTGCTTCAGCAGTTGAGCAAGAAGGATGCCGACTTTAAGCAGAAGCCACAATATCTTCCGGACCTTTTGGCTGAGATTCGGACATGGGCTGCCAGTGTGACGCACCGATGCTCGGATGCCAATATGGCGTCCCTCGGCGTCCACTTCAAGGTTCCTAGTGTCCATCCTACGTTCCGCGAGGGTATTATTGCCTTTTCATCGCTCATTCACCAACCATTGGTTGATTCCATTGCTCCTCGTGAAAAGCGTTACGACGGCGTTACCGACAAGCTCCTTGAGGGATGGTGCAAAGAAGGGATTGCGCGACGAGCGGGCAAGCGACCTGCGCCTGCGGGGAATGCGAGCCAGGAGTCTTCTAAAAAGAAGGCCAAGACAGGGTCGGTGAACGACTCCAGTACAGCCAAGTCGGCGGGTAATGCTGTCAGCCAGCCCAAGATAGGCAAGACTAAGACGTGGAAGCAGCAGGGCAAGCAGTCCAAGCCGGCTTCTGACTCTACGGAAACGAAAGATTCTGTAGTGAAAGCAACTGGGATGAGATCCACAGTTAGCGAAGTACTATTATAGTGCTCGATATTGCGTCTGTATTACCGAATCAGGATATACCGTTAATAATGTTTAGCGTCTCGCAATACGTGGTAAAGATGACTGAAAGTGACAATCGTGATCAGCATATGTCTTGCCATCGTGAATCTTCTGTCTTACAAGAAAACGGCCTGACTAGACTTCTTGTAGCGTCAATAAATTTAGCTATGGACACACAAACCATCAGCTCAACCATCAGCCCCACCAGCTGACGGCTTAGTACTAGCAACGACTAATATGCCTGAAAATAGAAAAATTGCCCATGGAAGGCCTACAGAGGGCCAACAGGGGGGCCCTTGGAAGTGCACTCAGTTCCCAATAACCAGCACGTTGCAAACTAATAAGGCACCTTGCAATACAGTACAGTGTACCACTTAATTAATTACAATGGGACTTCCAAAAGGAATTCCAAATGAGATGCCGCTATTGCGCCATATCATCACGGCATGTCGGTAGAATGCTCGGTTATTTGAGTGCAGGCGACTGCATCTCGATTCCCGTTGTGGCGCCGAGCGCCTCCTTTCCCGCGTGGCGCTGTGGCACCGACCAATCACAGGCCGCCTCCATGGCGAAATCAGCGGCTGGTGTTGCGAAATAAGCCACCGTGCCCCACACCATTTAAGCTGTTACAGCAGACTACGTGCCCACAGTGGACCAGCTTTTCTTGCACGGCTGGCCATGGCACATTTTAGGACTGCGATATCGGAGAATAGTGAACTATATAAGAATTGAGTTCCTGCCGTAGACCATCGTGAAAAAAATCCACACATTTAAAAAAGCATGCCATCTCACTTTGATACTCTTCAGCTCCATGCCGGCCAGGAGGTCGACCCAGCTACTGGTGCTCGAGCCGTTCCAATTTACGCGTCGACCTCGTTTGTGTTTGATGACTCCAACGCTGCCGCCAAGGCATTCGCTCTCCAGAGCGATGGCTTCATTTACAGCCGAATTGGCAACCCAACCGTCGACGTCTTCGAGAAGCGAATCGCTGCTCTGGAAGGCGGTGCCGCTGCCCTGGCTGTCAGCTCCGGCCAGGCTGCCCAGTTTACTGCCCTGACCGGTCTTGCCCACGCTGGCCAGAACATTGTCTCCTGCCCCCACCTCTACGGCGGCACCTACAACCAGTTCAAGATCTCTTTTAAGCGACTGGGAATTGATGTTCGGTTCGTCGAGGACGACAAGCCAGAGAACTTTGAGAAGCTTATTGACGAGAACACTCGAGCCGTCTACATTGAGTCGATTGCCAACCCGAACTGCACCGTTCCAGACATCGAGGCTATTGCCGCCGTTGCTCACAAGCATGGCGTCCCACTGGTTGTCGACAACACCTTTGGCGCTGGCGGCTACCTGATCCGACCAATTGAGCACGGCGCCGACATTGTGCTGCACTCTGCCACCAAGTGGATTGGCGGCCACGGCACTGCCATTGGCGGTGTCATTGTCGATTCGGGCAAGTTCCCATGGAAGCAGTACGAGGACAAGTACACACACCTGACCAAGCCTACTGACGCTTACCACGGTCTCAACTTCTCCGAGTCCTTTGACGGCCTTGCTTTCATTGTCCACGCCCGGGCCGAGATCCTTCGAGACCAGGGCGCGTGCCTCTCTCCATTCAACGCTTTCCTGCTGCTGCAGGGTCTCGAGACTCTGTCTCTGCGAGTCGACCGACACGTCGAGAACTCGCTCAAGCTTGCTCAGTGGCTCGAGAAGAACGAGAACGTCGACTGGGTTTCTTATCCAGGTCTCCCATCGCACTCGCATCACGAGAACGCCAAGAAGTACCTCAAGCGAGGCTTTGGCGCTGTTCTCACCTTTGGCGTCAAGAAGATTGGCGCTGATGGCCAGGGCGCCAATGTTGTTGACCAGCTGAAGCTGGCCTCTAACCTCGCTAACGTTGGTGATCTCAAGACTCTTGTTATTGCTCCATTCTTCACTACTCATGCACAGCTTACCGAGGAGGAGCGAGCAGCCACCAATATTACTCCAGACTTGATCCGAGTTGCCGTTGGCACTGAGTACATTGATGACATTATTGGCGACTTTGATCAGTCCTTCAAGCAGGTCTATGCTTAAACAGTTATGACGTATATTAGATGATGAACTTATTTAAAAAAGCCTTACGACCTTGTATTTGGTGACAGATGCCTTCTAACATTGTGTTCCCCGTATTGTAGGTTAGGTAAAAGAGTAGAAAATTCATTAGAGTATATTTATAAGTCCATACATTCATCTCTTATCGTCATGTTCATGTCGTTACTATTTTATTCTCGTCGCATTGCACCCAGCTTGATCCACAAGAGAATCAGGAAGATGATAAATACAAAGAGCAGCGGCTGCAGAGTCCACACACCAATTGTACCAAACAAACCTCCCATGAAGACCGGGAAGGATGCAGAACCAATGCCCGATAGAGTCGAGGCCGCGCAAATGCCCGGAACGTGCAGCTCCTTAGGCAAAATGGACGTGGCAAGCACCATAGCGGATGGGAACATTGGGCCCGTGAAGAAGCCAATGAGGAAGATGGTGATGCATGCAATTGGCATGTAATGGTTAAACCAGAAAATGACCTGGAATCCCAGTGCCGCCAGCAGGTAGTAGGTGACAACCTTGTGATGGTCCTTGAACCGGCCGGTCACAAAACCAAGGATGATTCGTCCACAGGTGAGACCTGCCCAGAGGCAGCTCGACATCAAACCCATAAGCTTAGGATCGCCACCCCGGGCTCTGATCATGTAGGTCACAATCCAATCGGAAAGACCTACTTCAACACCATTGTAAACATAAAGCATAACGGAAAGAAGCCACACCTCCTTAACCTTGAATGCCTCCATGGTTGAGACCTCGTTATCAGGCTCAGTGTCATCAGAAGACTTCAATGACTTCATCTTCTCTCGATAGGCAGCGGCGTTATCACGTCGGAATACGAAGCTGCCTCCGGCAATGAGAATAGATGCAACGGTTGCGAGAACCTTGTAATAGTTGTTCCATGCCAAGTCGTTCTTTAGGAGGAAAGTGATAATTGCTGGCCCAACAATGCCCCCAACAGCGTAGAAGCCATGGAGGACACCAAGGATGCCATGAGCACCGTCGAATGCGCCAATCCAAGCATTCCATGCGCTGTGGCAAAACCCAGCACCCACACCAGTTAGAGAAAATGCAAAAAGGAGTAATGGAAATGGAGGGGCGGTCATGCTGGTCATATAGTTGCAAAGTTGCAAAGTGATACCAGCAACCGAGACGCCTCCTCGGCCTAGCCTGTAATGAGCCCAGCTGTTGACCAGAGCTGAGAAGAGGAAGCCAAACGTAGGTGCCAGGAACACTACGGACATTTTGAAATCAGTGAGTGTGTAGAAGATCTCCCACGATGGCAGCAAGGCTCCCAGTGCAGAGTCGGTGAGGCCCATCATGGTAAAGCCGAGAAAGGCAATGAGCACCTTACCAATGTTCTCCGGAGGGTTATTCCAGGACTCTTTTGGAGGCGACATGTCAGATTCGGAATCATCCTCGCTGTTAACCTCTATGACGGCGTATGTGTCCTGAGGGTTTGCGAACTTGAGAAGTGGATCCTCCACGGAGGCGATGTCCATTCGCTCTTCGTCGTTCAACATGGCTAAACTAGTCTAAATCTAATGCAACTTCTAAAAAACTAATAAGATTTAGATAACTCGACCGTTTGATCCGGAGGTGACGGCAGGTCAGTTAGGAAAGTAGAGGGTGTGTATAGTATTAAACCTTGAGCACAGCTACTCAAAGAGCACAGCTACAGTCCCTAGCTAGCCTTGAAAAAAAAAGGTCCCTTAATCCTCTAGAAGAGGATTTATTACAAATATATATAACCGTCCAAATTTTTTTTAATAGCCCACAGTAAATGTAACGCTGCAGATGCTGCAGCAGCATGGGGGAAACTGCGGTAAAACACTGCTTAAGGAAAGGAACGCGTGCGGGTATGCAGCTACATTTTGGCTAAATGATTAGGACTAGGATAAAATGGCGAAGGTGCGGAGAGGAGAGCTCCACCCTTTTGGCCCATTAAGTCGGCCTCCTGGCAATAATTTTCTAGGCTACATTCACTTCCTATCGGTACTATCAGCACTATCGGCACATCGCGTGGGAAATTTTTTTTATCAGTTGTGAGATGCGGCGGTGCTCTACGTCATGAGTTCTCCCCCGTCGATCTCATCTTTAAAACTCCGGCGAATTCAACGGTAAGGTTTCAGGACCGGGTATTCTCGCGGTCCGTTTTAATTCGTGTTGAATTCTTCCTGCGGGATCAATGGGCATTCCGGACAGGCTATTAAGGTGCCAGCACTGAGGGGACAAGTTACGGGCACACTTCTCCTGGCCTTAATCATGACGATACTTCGCGTCAGATAGGATGACCATGTATATCGTATGCGTGCAGCCAGGTAGATCATGTAGTGCCAGGTTTCATATTCCTGCCAGTGTACGGCGTACAGAGCGACTGGCGGCCAGCAGCCAATGCATCTCTATGCGTTTTGTGGCCCGCTATGCTGGAATGAGGCTGCCGCTACTAATTTGGCAGAGGTTATCTCGGCCCGGTAAACCATTTTGACCTTCTCCGCAAGACGGTATGGCCCATATTAATTCCAAGGCCTGCGCGACTTTACGAAGCAGCCAATTCACCATATTTGATCAACGTAGACAATTGCCCGTGCAGCTCATCTGTGTATTTTCCCGCTCCGGGGATTAAATTTGTGTTGGGTAAGACACGGCTCTGACGACAGCGTTGAAAACTTTACCGATCCTCATATAGCCCGGACCCGCACCATTAATGAATAGGGGGTTGACCGCACTGAGGACTGGATCAGGGAGGAATTTGCGGTCAGTTAGCAGCACAACTACCAACTTGGCGCCGAATATAAAAAGGACATTTAGAGAGCAGAACGCGTCGAAGAAGCGGCGAACGACCACGTCTACCCGACACTCTGAGAGCGGCATTCACAATTTAGATATGCAGCGATTCGCTTTCCCGGCATGGCCCATGTCGGATAATGTAAAGTGCAGCGAGAAGCTGTTTAGGGTGTTCCCGCACGCCTTGCCGGAGCAACTCGGCAGAAGCTCGAGCATCATCCTGGGGAAGTACTGTACCCTAGTGAGCATTGAGGCCTGCGGTCAAGGGAGGGAGCTTTTTGATCTAGGCATTTCTGTGTACCGCCCGCATAATTCGACGGTACACTCCGTGTTCCCAGACATTCGAACCAGCCACTATGTCGTCCGCGATCATGTCCCACAGCCGGAAAAGCGCCCGACTTATGAGCAAGGCCGTTCGGTGATCATATCCAAAAAGTGCCTAGCCGAAGCGGTGCCACGTATCTTGAGCGATCTCGCTCGGGAGGCCAAGGCGAGTGGCCGGTCGCTTCTTATAGTCGGCGGAAACATAGACAAGACCAAGAAGCTTCTAGCTGCACACGGGATTGCAATTGGGGACGATATTCCTGCGTACGACGCTGTTTCGGCGTTGGCGGGAGAAGGGAGTGAATCGTCAATTGGCCAGCTTGCCAAAGCAATCAATATCCCGTCCGAGAGAGTTTCGCAGAACGCCGGCAATCGTGCCAACGCGTGCCTCCGATTGATGCTTAAGGTGAACGACCATCGATTCTGGAAGGTGTGGCGCGAGCTGCGGGACTGGGATGCTGAGCCAGTTAGCGAGCTAGAGATCCCCGAGGGGCAATTCGCGCCGTTGGTGCGCAAAGGCGTGTCGTGGCTCCATTCGGCTAGCAAGATATACGTGAGCATGGACCTCGAGTGGTGGGAGGTCAACAACAGGTACCTTACTGAGATCGGCCTGACGGTATACAACCCTGCGCGGCCCGACGAGCGGCCAATTGAACCTCGGACGGTGTCTAGGCATTTTATCGTGCGGGAGAATAAGGGCCGGCGCAACGGTAGGTTTGTACCGGACAATATGACCAAGTATGTGTTTGGCAGATCCGAGACGCTACCGTTGCAAAAGTGCCGACAAGTGCTTCAGGAGCAGTTCGAGCAGATTGAGCAGACTGCCGCCCGGGAGGGCAAAGACATTGTGCTAGTGGGACACGCAGTGCACAACGACATTGCCATGTGGTCGAAGAACGACTTTTACATGTTCCAGAAGTACCAGGTCTTGGACACAATGACGCTGTGGACGTCGAACCCGAGTCTGAAGCTGGTTGCAAGTCTGGAGAAGATTTTGAAGTTCCTGCGGATTCCGTGCAGTCTGCTTCACAATGCTGGTAACGATGCGTTTATGACGCTGAGGCTTGTACTATCGCTGTGCGATCCTATTTTCCGCGAGCTCCATGGGCTCGACGGCGATCTCAGTGAGAGGGTCGAGGAGTTTAACGCTGGACACCCCAATACCAAGGCAATGAGAAAGATCAAGTATGATTACCTCAACACTGCAGACTCGGCAGTGGAGCATTTTAAGCGGACATAATATACAATTGCATAGCACCGACATCGACTCATATGCACACAGATCCACGTGGATTTCCCCACAAAGATAAGCAGAGTAAGCGGGCCCCACGTAGGTAGGCCTCGCGGCGGCTACGGCAGGGACCAAGTTCATGTGCGGCGCAGGACGCCGCACGTCACGTGCGCCGCACGGTGACTGCTTTCTAACATTAGTGTAAGTTACATCACGGGGTATATAACAGAATACAAGACGATAATACGGCTGAGTACCATCCCCGAACAAGTTAACCAGTAAAGTTAATTGGGAGCAATGCGAGCGGGGCCCGCGACGACTCACTGAAAAATTTCATTATAGCGACAGGCAGACGAGTTCTCCTTCCACCATCTGATACGATCAGTAGAAATCGCCTTTAAACGCACCTTTTACCCTATCCTTAATTAAAAAGTCGAAATGGGAGGCATTTCCGAGAAGAAGGTTGAGTACTTCAACAAGCTCCGAGAGTACCTTGACGAGTACAAGTCTCTGTTCCTCGTCGGCGTCGACAATGTTTCCTCGCAGCAGATGCACGAGGTCCGAAAGACCCTCCGAGGCCGAGCCGTCGTCATCATGGGTAAGAACACCATGGTCCGACGAGCTTTCCGACAGTTCATTGGTGACCTGCCAGACCTCGAGAAGGTTCTTCCATACGTGAAGGGCAACATTGGTTTCGTCTTCACCAACGAGGACCTCAAGGACATCCGAGACGTTATCATCTCCAACCGAGTCGCCGCCCCAGCGCGACCAGGTGCCATTGCTCCAAAGGACGTCTACGTCCCAGCCGGTAACACTGGTATGGAGCCAGGTAAGACCTCTTTCTTCCAGGCCCTTGGTGTCCCAACCAAGATTGCCCGAGGTACCATTGAGATTACCTCTGACGTTTTGGTCGTTGAGGCTGGTGCCAAGGTTGGTCCATCTGAGGCCACCCTTCTTAACATGTTGAACATCTCTCCATTCACCTACGGTCTCTCTGTTGAGCAGGTCTACGACAATGGTCAGGTCTTCTCCCCAGCCATTCTCGACATCACTGACGAGCAGATGGCCGGCCACTTCTTGGCTGCCGTCAAGACCATCGCCACCATCTCCCTGGCTACCGGTTACCCAACCCTGCCAGCTGTTGGCCACTCCATCATCAACAACTACAAGAACGTTCTTGCCGTCTCCATTGCCACCGAGTACACCTTCGAGGGCTCTGAGGCCATCAAGGACCGACTTGCCAACCCAGAGGCTTACGCCGCCGCTGCCCCAGCTGCCGCCGCCGGTGGTGCTGCTGAGGAGGCTGCTGCTCCAGCTCAGGAAGAGGAGGAGGAGTCTGACGAGGACATGGGCATGGGTCTCTTCGACTAAGCGTATATCTAATATAACGTTTCTTCATTCTTCACTTTTTTTTTTTGACATTTTCACGTTGTAGATTGCACATGTCTCGATCGAGAGATGGCGTGTCGTATTATTTGCGTGCGGCTCGATCGGCGCATGTTTCATAATTCGTATATTCCATGCAAAGAAAGCCGCACCATTCAAACGGTTTTAACGGCCCAGCATTGCAATATCCGCTCGGCATGTGCCATCAAGGAGTGCAGCAAAGAGCAGCCCGAGTGCTGAATCATCTCCGGTAGGTAAATTTGGGCAAAAAATGAGATTATTTCGGGTCGGATGTTCAGCGGGAGATCGGGTAGCCGGCGTGCTCGGAGATGATAGTTTGCAACGGAGTTAACTCCAACTACATAGTACCGGGCTTATAAAGTCTAAGCCCCACGTACGACATATAAAAGATACAAAGTGCTAGTTTCCCTGCCTTCAGAGAGCACCCAGAATGTCCACCGATTCCCTAGAGAACACGTCCAAGTCGCGCCGCCATTTGTTTGTATTGATTCATGGGTACGTATCAGCAAAGTCCGGAGGAGATAACGATCTAACCGTTTTTGAAGCTTTTTTGGCAATCCATCGCACTTAACTGCGATGAAAGACACCCTGAGGAGCCACTTCTCAGAAGACGAGGCGGAAATCCTCGTGCCCAAGGGCAATGCTGGACTGCGGTCCTTTGACGGGGTGCGCCTCGGAGCAGAGCGGGTCGTGGAAGAAATTGGACAGTTCCTCAAGGAGCGGGCCCAAAAGGGAGTCAAGTTCACGCATATCAGTATTGCCGGATACTCGTTAGGCGGGCTTTACGCGCGCTATGTCGTCGGGATCCTGTATAAGAACGGTTTCTTTGACAAGGTGATCCCAGTGACCTTTACGACCTTTGCCACCCCTCATTTGGGCTCCAAGTTCCACCACGAGAGCACTTCCTCCAAGATTCTCAATTTCCTGGGCAGCAATCTGCTCGGGGTGTCTGGAAATGACATGTTTGGCGCTAACTCGACGGTGCTGATGGACATGGCAGACCCCGACAAGCCTTTCTATCAGGGTCTGCAGCAGTTTGAGCACCTGTTTTTGTTTGCCAACGCCATTCACGACCGAACAGTACCGTTCTTCACCTCTTTCATCGCAGACAAGGACCCGTTCAAGAAGCGGGACTTTGTAGACTACGTGTACCACGAGTACGACGGCGACGGCGAGCTGTTTGTCGACATGGCCGAGTCGCAATACCGCGAGACGTCCAACGGTGTTGACGTTTACCCTACTTCTCAGGAGCGCCAGTTCCGGTGGTACGCCATGCTGGGGATGCCAATTGTGTTCCCCATTGTGCTCATGATCACGTCCATGACGACGATTGTGTCCAAGCATCGCGTACAGGAGGCCTACCGGTCGGACACACTGCTGTTAAAGCGGTCCTCGCACTCGGAGGGCATTGCCGACCTGACGTTCCTCGCCATTGACGATATTCTGCTTGAGGACGCCGAGCCCACTGAGATTGACACCGAGCCTGTTTCCCGTGCAGCGTCAGTAAAGTCGCCAAAAGAGACCGTGAGCGGCAAAGTCGTACCGGGCCACTTTGGCGCGGGTAACAAGGGGCTTGTGGACTCTACTCCGCACAAGCTCGATCTTCCAGCCGAGACCAAGACTATGGCCGAGAGGCTCAACAAGCTGCCGTGGCACAAGTATGTCGTCAAGCTGCACCGAATGCATTCCCACGCGGAGATTGTCAACCGGCGCAATTTGCCTGGCCAGGGCGAAGCAGTGCTCGAAATGTGGGCCACTCTTGTGCAATCCAAGTTGTAAGCACGTTGTAATACTAACCAACCTCGGCGACCGCCGGTTCTGGGCCGGTCAAGAGGAGAGAATGACTAATGAACATAATATATATATCAAGTACAATCATATCACATGGTCTACTACTGCAAAGACACGTAGTTGGCCGGGAACAGGCCCGACTCGCCCTTGGCGTTGGTGCCGCTCCACCAGTCCTCGTCTGGGAACTCGAGGTCGGTAATCTTCTCGCCCTCCTTGAAACTGATCTCGCCTTCTTCGTCCGCGTCGTAGTCGTACTCGGCAATGGCAGAGGGCTGCTCGGTCGTCTCAGGGGTAACTGGCGCGGCCGGCTCAGCCGCATGGACTGGGGCGGGAGCCGGAGCTGCTGCGGCTGGAGCGGCATCGGAGGCGGACTCCTTGAGCTCGACGTACGAGGCCGGGAAGAGGCCAGACTCGCCCTTGCTGTTAGTACCATACCACCAGTCGTCGTCGACAAAGTCGATTTCGGTGATGATTTCGTTTTCGGCAAACTCAATCTCGTTCTCCTCGTCCTTTTCGTAGTCGAACAATGCAACAGCGCTTGGCAGGGCCTCGTTAGTACTGCCTACGGCAGCCGCCACCTGGGCCTGGGCGGCAGCCACAGCCGGATTGCTCGACAGAGCAGGCGCCTGCGGCACTTCTGACCTGCTGGGCTCTACCTCTGGCTCTGGCGAGGGCTCCTTGGCCCGCGCCACTGGGTTTGCCAGCATAATTGGCTCAGAGGCCACTGGCGGCGGCGGAACCGCTCTCTCGGCCGCTGGAGGAGGCGGAACCGCTCGCTCCTGGGTTGGCGGAGCCTCAGGAGCGGGCGATGGAGAGGAGGACGCCTTCTGGGCGAACTTGGAGGTCAAATCTGAAAACGACGCCTGCGGCTCCTCGACCGAAGCCTCGGCAAACTTGTTTCGCAGCGCAGACACGTCCGTCTCCTCTTCCTCCGGCTCATTCTGATCATTCTGCGCAGAATTGACCGGCGGCTCTACGGCGGCCGGGGCCGGGGCGGCCTTGCCGTGCTTCTCGGCCCACAGCTGCGCTGGCGTCTTGCCGTTTTCAGACCCGTAGTTCTTGAACCCGCCGGAGACCTTGGGCGCCGAGTACACGTCGGTCGGCAGCGCTGGCGCGGTGCCTGGGCGGGCAGCGGCCGCGCCAAACCGCGCCGAAACCGTCTTGGACGGCTTTGGCTTGGGCAATTCGGTCATGCGGCCCGAATTGGCGCTGCTGAACGCCGCCATCCGCTCCCTGACCGACTTTGGAGCCTCCTCCTCGTCGTCGTTGTGGGCGGAGCTCCGCAAAGAGCCGTAGTTGCCGCCAAACGCGCTGATTCGGTCCTTGACGTTGGCCGGCTCTTCTGGCTCTTCGGGCTTTGGCGCGGCCTTTGGCTTTGATCTGGGCTCGGGCTCCGGGGTCTTAATTGGCTTGGACTCGAGCGACTCGGAGAACTTTGGGTTCGCCTTGGCCTGCGCGCGGATGGCGGCAATGTCGACCTTGCCGACGGGCTTGTACGACGACTGCAGCGGCTCGGGCTTGGGGTTTAGGCTCTGCTTCCCCTGCGACCGCAGCGCGGCAATGTCGACCTTGCCCACCGGCTCGTACGAGCCGCGCACGGGCTCGGGGCGGTCCGTCTTGCCGGCCCGGATGGCGTGGAGATCGACCTTTGTCGGCCGGTAAGCCGACGCGACCTTGGTGATCTCGCCCTGGGAGGCCGGCGGCGCGTCGCCCCAGTCGTCCTCCGACGCGCCCGACGCGGCCACCTTGTACGACGGCTTGGTCGGGACGCGCCCTCTCACGCCGGCGTACTTGGACCCGGCCGAGTCGTGCACCTTTTGGAGGATGATGTTCTCCGAGAGGTCGTCAGCTGACCTCGCGGTGATCTGCACGTGATACCCGGGGAAGTACCGGGCGACGGAGGAGAAGTGGGCGTTGAAGAAGCCCTTTGTGTGTTCGGGGACGCCTTCGCCGACCCAGCCGACGAGCACGACTTTGGGCAGGTTGTCGAGCATGACGCGGGCGAGGCCGTACTGGATTTTGCCGTCGTCGAACTCCTCGACGAATTCGGCCAGGTCGTCGGCTGTGTACTGTTAGCAATTGCTGTAGGGTATGGGTGCACGTACCTCCTTTGGCTCTCAGCGAGAGCGAATTGTTCTGTCCGTAGTTGAAGAGGGCCCAGGACACGTCTGGGTCGGAGGAGACGATTGCGTCGTAGGCGCGCTTGAGCTCGCCCCCGTGGGTCGCAAGATCAATTGTGTAGCTCATATCTATGGGGAAAAGAACACGATATCGCCTTGGAGAGCCCTTGGGGCGGTGGTTGGGAGGTTTGCTGCGCCCTCCGCCCGTTACACGCCATGTACCCCGATAGCCACCGCATCGCCAGCCGTACCGACATGTCCGTTACAGCTGCAGCTAAGATTAGCATCACGCGGGATGGCGTAGTTACACCGCTACGCATGTACCTACTGCAGTTGGGGAGAGCCGCATGGCGTGTGGCTTCTGTACGGCATGTTTCAGCATGTGGTAATTACAGCGCCCGAAAAGTCAGTCTATTGCTGCAGGTCGGTCGTGATAGGTGACCCGCAAAGCCCGCCTGTGCCCCCATCCCATCCCCTCCCCTCCTCACAGAGCGATGGCAATGGCGCCACGACGAGAGATCTCGATGGAGGCGGCTCCGATGGTTTAGAGTTTTGCGCCGCGATGAAGTCGCCCCCCTTCTCCTCCGGGGTACCCGCGGTACGGGGGAGTGTCACATTCCGGGCCGTCCCTGTGTTGATTGATGGCCAGGATAGGATGCGAGGCGTCCCAATGAGGCAACTTGCATTCCTAATCCAGTAATCCTCAACAGGGGTGTTTTTGCCCCAAAAGGGCAGGCCCGCCTGCCCCCTTGCTAGCGGGCTCCACCACCTCGAGCGGTGGTACCTGTAAACCGTTTAATCGGCACTCTACAGTACTTGTACGAGTTTGATTGGCTACGTATCTGGAATCTGAAGCACATCGGCAGGTGCATATCGCTTTTATTTTTTTTTTGCTGTGGCTGGCTCGCTGGCCTTGGATGGATCCAGCAGAAAGGCTGAGACTTGTGTGTGAAAACTGGTGTTGGCGGCTGCAGTTTGGCTTTTTTGCTTAAAAAGAGCCCGCCCAGCACTCTGCAGCCCGTTTGACATACGCTCTTTTTTTCCTCCCCTGTTCCCTCCCCCCCCCCAGCCTGCCCTGACTTTTGTACACTCCTTGGTATCACGATATTCTGGTTAGAGCGGCCTAGCAAGTCCTAGCCACAGTCATAACCACCGCCAGGGGAACGATTGAAACACACTCCTTTTTGACTGGGTACTAATTATACCCGTCCGAGGAGCTTTATTTGGGTGTCATTTCTAGGTTTAAACCCTCCTGGTAGCGGTTTGCTCTACATTAAACACTAACACTTATAAATGACGAGTGGTATTATCTAACCCGCTTATTTATTTATTGCATCATCCAACTTTACGACTCGACTCCACTCGACGGTGACGACGACAATTCACGACAACTGGACGAATTGCATTACACTTTCGCTTTATGCTACTATTGATCGATTGACTTGAAATTTTGTTGACTTTTTGTTGACTTTTTGTTGATTTGTTTTGATTATTTATTTGATTATTCCGTGTGATACCCATGTCAACAACTACCACCCTGGACCCGCCGCCCACTACCACAGAGTTCAGCTTCCCGCTCCGAAATGACGTTGAGAGCTCGCCCGCGTCTCTGCGCAACCGCTCCCCCGCCCGCGCCTCGCATTCCAGACAGTACACGGTCGGCTACGACGTGCCCGCCGACCTTGTCGACTACTCGACACCCTCCAAGGAGTTCCCCTGGACCTCGCTGACCCCTCCGCCGCAAAAACCCCACACAAAGACCCCGTCAAGGTCGCCCCATCGTAGACACGCGCACAAACGGTCCGGCGCCGTTTCGCAGCATGACATTAACCTGCTGGACCTGCCCGGCAAGACGGCGCTGGGCCCTCCTTTAAACGCCCAGCCGTCGCCCTCGGCCTCGCCGGCCCTGACATTTGCATCCTCGACCTCGTCTCTGCCGCTGTCGACCATCACCAACGGCACGGCGGAGCAGAGCGCGCCCTCGCCGCCGCGTAACACCAAAGTCTCCTTTGCGGACTCGCCCGTGCAGCGCGAAAACCCGTCGCCGAGGCCCCGGCCGCACTCGCAGGTCTCCATTGAGTCCGCTCCGGAGACGCCCACGTCTGCCTGCTCGAGCCCAAGGCGCCGCAAGCACCGGCACAAGAAGGTGGGCAGCTGGGCCGGGTGGTTCCGCAAGGGCTTCAAGAAGCACTCGAAAGAGCCGTTCTACAGCCAGGAGGAAGAGGTGGTGCTGCACTCGTCGTCGTATATTCCGGCGCTGAACCTCATCAACGTGGAGCAGGAGCCGGTGGAGCCGATTATCGACCTGGACGACGCCACCGCCGTGAGCGAGACGCCGCGGCGCCACCGGCGCAGCGAGTCTGCGCCCGAGTTTATGCCTCCGTTCACGGGGGCGCCGCGCATGAAGCGGCGCGTAGAGGAGATTGTGGAGGAAGAAGAGGAGGAAGAGAACGGCCCGGCCATTGAGGCCGCGGCGGCGTCGTCGTCGACGGTGTCGCTGCACAGCACGGCGTCCTCCTCCATGTACAATAAAGACCGCGGGCGGTACGTGAGGAACTACAATAGTGGCATTCTCGCATTGAACATGCTAAAGCAGCAGCAGCAGCAGCAGGAGCAGCTCCAGAAGGAGAAGGAGGAGGAGATTGATTCGTCGAGCGACGACGACCCAGACTCGCCTGCTACGCCGACCCCGGCGCAACTGGGCCCGGAGAGCCCGGCGACCCCGGCGATAGCTGTTGCTAATGACCCTAACGATAACGACGAAGCGGTGGACCCGCTCTCCCAGAGCTCGCAGAAGCGCATGTCTGTGGCTGGCACCATCACCGAAGGCAAGCGCGGGTCGGTTCTCTCGACGGGCACGGTGACGCCGCCGGTGGAGCAGTTCCCGTTTGGTGAGCCGGGCCCCGAGGTGCGGTTTGATCCGTTCAAAGGCCGGTCTGCGTCCGTCTCGGTCGACGTGCATAAGAGCTTCTTTCGGCTGCGGCATGGGTCGAGCACCAACTCGCTCGACTTTCAAAAGCTCAAGCGGCGATCGCTGCACACTCGCATGTGGGGCTGGATGCGCAATAAGGTGTCGTCCGGCCAGCTTCAATAACCTGTTTACTTCTGACGCATATACATTTTATAGAGGAGTTGAATATATTTATTTGCATTACCATTGATCGCGTTACCACCCATTACGCCATTGGTCACCATTGGTTACCATTGGTTACGGCGTAACAAAACTTGACGTAAATAACTTAAAATTTTGGTCTTACATCACATCAATATTAGTCACATCAATATTAGTCAATATAACAACTTTAATTTTTTGGTCAATTATAAACAAGTGGAGGATATCCTTTAGACCGCCGGTTATAGCTCACGTGGAGGTGATGGTTTTGGCAGCTATAGGTACGCTATAGGTACCGGTAGTACTTTGATCGGCCGTGACGGGCCGTTGGGTGGGCGGCCAACGGTTTTTTCACATCCGAGACATAATGATAGCAATATGACAAATACGAATGTTCTAGAGAGTGACAGAAATCAGCAATGACTAAACTGTGGCAAGCCGAACCTTGAAGTATAAAAGGACCCATGCTTGGCTGTTTACTCTCCACCCTACACTTTTAACAATTACATCGAGCATTACAATGACCGCAAAGTACATGCACACCAAGGACTTTACTCCGGTCCAGTCGGAGCTTTCAAACGCCGGCTACCAAATTCGCCTGAGCGATTTGTACGCCTCTGCTCTGGAACAGATTCAATTCTACACTCCGTACGAGCCGGTAGGCTTGACCATTCGCTAAGCCCCTAGCAATGGCAAACTGTGGAAGAACGGCAAACAATGGCAAACAGAACTAGACAAGCTAGCTACACCCACACCACTTTGCTGCCCAACACACCACTTTGCTGCCTAAATTGTTGTATTTATTTGTATTATTTATGCTATTTATTATGACCGTAACATTTTTTCTC
Organism: Blastobotrys illinoisensis; assembly: GCA_030558835.1. Taxonomy (NCBI): domain Eukaryota; kingdom Fungi; phylum Ascomycota; class Dipodascomycetes; order Dipodascales; family Trichomonascaceae; genus Blastobotrys; species Blastobotrys illinoisensis. The sequence goes on along the minus strand of JAKTQJ010000144.1, from coordinate 1,605 downwards.
TTCTTTTGTTGCCCACAAGGCTTATCAATTCCTCGGCTTAGCATGGCTGTTGAATGAATGGCTGTTGATAAGCGATAACTTTTCGGGCCCGGGATGCCGCGCATATTAAGTACCACAGAAACCGGCGGTACTATGTGACTCGCCATACAAATATACCAATAGCGTAGAATAGCGTAGAAAAGCGTAGACTAACATGGGGATCCACTTGCTGGTACTCGTCCACGGCGTCTGGGGCACGGTAAAGCATTTTGACTACGTGTGCACCCAGCTGGAGGCCGCCGGGGCCATCATTGACTGCCTCGACCAAGAGCCAGAAATCCATGGTGAAAAAGAACAACTCGTAGTGTACAGAGCCCGGTCCAACCAAGGGTATTTCACATACGACGGCATCGATGTGTGCGGGACCCGGGTCGCGGACGAGGTGTGCGCTGAAATCAAGCGCCTCCAGACGGTGACCCGGCTCAGCATCATGGGCTACTCGCTGGGCGGCATTATCTCGCGGTTCGCCGTCGGGGTACTAGATAGACGCGGTGTGTTTGACCAAGTTGAGCCCTGCAATTTCACGACTTTTGGCACTCCGCACGTCGGCGTTGTCGTTCTGGGCAACCGCTGGACGGCCCGTGCCTTCAACGCCATTGGCGCCCGTAGCATGTCGGTCACATCGCGCCAGCTCTTCCTGTGCGACTCGTACCGCCACGGAATGTCGCTTCTCGAGTATATGGCCGATCCGTCCCTGCGGTTTGCCCAGGCGCTTGGCCGGTTCAAACACCTCTCTCTCTACGCCAATGTCGTCAACGACCACCGGTGCGAGTGGTACACATCGGCAATTGATGCCTCAGACCCGTACGCCGGGCGCTCGGCGCTGCTCAAGGGACCATATGTCGACGGATACAAGCCCGTAGTGCTCGACATGGCCCGATCGCCGCACTTTACCGACGACACTGTCGACCCTGCCCAGCTGAGCCGGATAGCGCGGGTAGGAAATTACGCTGTCGCAGTACTTAAGCTTGCGGTAGTGACGCCCGTGTGGTTTGTGTGCTTCCTTGCCAATGCTTCCTTCCAGAACCTGACGAGTTCGTACCGGCGGTTCCAGTTTGAGCGCTCCGGGCGGCTTGAGGATCTCGCCGAGGCCAAGCTAAGCAGGCGGCAGAGCTTTTCGGAGGGGCTGGACTCCGAGGGGGGTGTTGCTGAGCTCCTCGAAGAGGGCGCCGACGACGTTGTCGAGAGCATGTACAAGGCCGTCACGGCGTCGTCCAAGCTCGAGCTCGACGACACGCAGCAGCGCATTATCAAGGGCCTCAACTCCCTGCCGTGGAACAAGTTCCCGGTTCACATTACCCAGCACCACCATTCGCATGCGGCGATTCTCGTCCGCTACAGGCACAAGGAGTTCGAGGAGGGGAAAATTGTTGTAAAGCATTGGATTGATAGTTTGTATTCGTAACCGCTAAATCTAATCCGTATTCACAGTATTCGTTATAAATTGACCAATTTTTCAATACCGTCCGTATTCAACAGGGGGGTCTGGGGGGAACCCCCCAGCTACGGGGGTTTGGGGGCAGAGCCCCCAATAACTACTAGCAGGAGTTTCTTGTAACAGCTTAT
>JAKTQJ010000143.1:0-20958 GCA_030558835.1 Blastobotrys illinoisensis | reverse complement strand
ACAGTTGTTTAGGTAGTGATCTACCAGAGGAACTACCGTAGTAAATCTGCCTAGAGCGAGGACTTCAAAATAAATGGTGCCAGACAGTCGATCACTGGCGATAATCTTTTCGTTCTGTATTTATCAAAATACAGCAATGCTCTTTTAGCCAGGGCTGCTTGGTTACATCGCACATATTGATCCTCACACATATGCCCCCATATCAAGCTACGAGGCATCACGGATACGCAATTGGGCCCCTGTTTCGTGCGGCGCGGCGAAGGCGCCTGCGGTGGAGGTAAGATTTTGGGTATGTTTGGGTATCCAACGTGAACATTACATCCAATTCATGCGCGGTTTATGGTAGGCCCCCCTACGGGGTCCTGCGGAGGAGGTAACCCAAACCCCCCTTAGCTGGGGGCCAGCCGCCAGACCCCTGCCTGCCCAACAGTCTCAATTGGAATACCGAACGGTGAGCGGCCTTGGATCGCAAGTCTTTTGAGATCACTGACCTTTTTTTTTGTCAGTACTCAATCCAGCATGCTGCTGTATGCTCTACGAGCAAAATGCCATACTGTATTTGGTAAACGCGTCAAGCTGTATAGCTCAGAGTACACGACTCCTTCTTTGACAACAGCTAGCTCGCATGCTGCGGGAAGGATTAGTCCATGATTCTTTTAGTAATGCTTGGCCTACAGCCCACTATTTTGTTACTACAGGTACTACCAGTACTAGAATTATGACTATTGCAGTGATACAAATTCTCTCTTTAAGACTCACTGACAGTATTACTTGAGCAGCGTTTCCAAAACATTGCAACCTAAGACAATTACCGTAGATCTTGATCTTACCCGCATCGCTCAGGTACGTAGAAGAAGATCACAGCTGTTCCTTATATGTCATATTTCATACTGGGCAATCGAAGTGCACATACTAATATTTCAATCTTGCAGCTTTATCGGAGTATTGTGCATTAGAAACGAGGTACTAATATTTCAACCTCGTAGAACAAGTTTACTACAGGTAGAGTACGGGCATTTCGCGCATTAGAAACGAGGTACTAATATTTCAATCTTGCAGCATTACTAAAGTACGGGTATTTCGCATTTGTATTTCAATCTTGCAGCTTTATACAACAAGTTTACAACTGTAGAGTACGGGTACTTCAAACCCCTGGGAAGACTGATAAAAGCTGAAGATCGCGCCAATTGACAGATAATGAATGAATATTTGTATTATAGTCCCGGTGTATCTACGTACTACCCTATCAAGTCTGTTGACAGATATGTAAATCAACATGGAGCTTGATGGATCCAATGCTTGATATGCTACTGCCATGGCGACCCGGCAAGAAAATACCAGCACTGCCAGTAGTACAAAAGACAAATATCTCCAAAACATGACAGCTACAAGCCTGTTGCAGGGGCATCTCGGCTAGAAAGGCTCTCGGGTGCGGCGACCAATTACACTGGCCCCAATGGGCGTATGCCCCCGGATGTCTCACGGCGATGCGTGCTGAGGGCTACGCCGGCTGAAAAAAAATTCTCCGAAAAATGAGTCAAAAGTCGGAATAACCTTTAAAGCAGGCCATCCGTCGCTCTTGAGTGCTGCAAAGACGCTCTATTTATTTATTAACTGCATTGACAATGTCGAATTCCCCCATGTTCGGTCCAGACGGCGTGTCCAAGCCCGGCACCCCTGCCGAGGCGAGCGAGGACGTGCGCATCCTCGGGTACGACCCGCTCATGGCGCCAGCGCTGCTTCAGAACGAGATCCCGCTGACCGCGGCGTCGCTGAGCGCCGTCTCCCGCGGCCGCCAGGACGCCGTCAAGGTCATCAACCAGAGCTCCGACAAGGTGCTGTGTGTCGTCGGCCCGTGCTCGATCCACGACGTCGAGGCCGCCCAGGTCTACGCCGCGCGGCTCAAGAAGCTCGCCGAGGAGCTCGACGGCGAGCTCGTCGTCATCATGCGCGCGTACCTGGAGAAGCCAAGAACCACCGTTGGCTGGAAGGGTCTCATCAACGACCCGGATGTGGACGAATCGTTCAACATCAACAAGGGTCTGCGCGTCTCGCGAAAGCTCTACTCGGATTTGACCTCGTTGGGTCTCCCAATTGCCTCTGAGATGCTGGACACCATTTCGCCGCAGTTCCTGGCCGATCTCGTGTCGCTTGGTGCCATTGGCGCCCGAACGACCGAGTCCCAGCTGCACCGTGAGCTCTCGTCTGGCCTCTCTTTCCCAATTGGGTTCAAGAATGGTACTGACGGCTCTGTCGACATTGCCATTGATGCGGTCCACGCCGCCGCTAGCTCACACCACTTCATGGGTGTCACTAAGCAGGGTCTTGCTGCTATCACCACCACCAAGGGTAACGAGAACTGTTTCATCATCCTGCGGGGTGGCAATCACGGCCCGAACTTTGATGCCGAGAACGTTGCCGCTGTTAAGGAGAAGCTCGCCAAGAAGTCGCCCAATACTACGATTATGGTCGACTGCTCCCACGGCAACTCGCAGAAGGACTACCGAAACCAGCCAAAGGTGCTTTCCGAGGTGGCGCGACAGATCTCGCAGGGCGAGAAGAAGATCATTGGTGTTATGATCGAGTCCAACATCAATGAGGGTAAGCAGTCGGTCGGCCCAGAGGGCAAGGCTGGTCTCAAGTACGGTGTCTCCATCACCGACGGCTGTGTCAGCTGGGAGTCTACCGAGGTCATGCTGCGAGAGCTCGCCGATGCCGTCAAGGCCCGCCGTGCCCTCAACTAGCTGTACTATTAATTATCGTGTAATATAACAGACTTTCCGTAACTAATTTCTCCCAACAGCGTAACCCCGACGGCCGTTACAGTGCTACAAACCTCGTTTCCGAGGGCCAGCCCTCGAGCTCCCGTAGCTGGGGGGAGACCCCCCAGACCCCCCCTTCTCCTCATAAATATATGCTTTATTTTGCTACATCAATCGTCAAGTTCGTAATATCTCGTGTTTCTAAATGGTTAGGTTGTTCATCCGACATAGTAATAGTTCATCGTCCCGGCGTAGTACATGTACGGGATTGGATAGGCCACTGGCGCAGGGTGCACTGGTACATACGACTGCCGGTAATATGGCACGTTGGAAGGCTGGCCATACTCCTCTCTAGACACAAACGGATCCTGCGGATGGTAATTCTCTGCCCGGTTATATGTGTTGTGAGAGTTCTGAGTGTTCTGTCCGTACTGCTGGTGGTACTTTGAAGCAGACTTTGCCTTCTGCCTCTCCTTCATATAATCATTCTTCGACTGCGAGTTGCCCATTTTTCCTTGTATCTTGCGCCCTGAAATTGCCAAGTTGCCCAAGCTTTATATATCTCACACTCCCTCTCCTAGTTAGTGTATACAGCCACATTGCGGGTGCATACCGCGTGATCTAACGGGGCCAGGAGGTCCACTGAGTTTGAGATATCAAACACCCACATAGCCCTGTACCTTCCAAACATAGAAACCGGCCGCTCATCGCTCCACCTCATCTGCAGCCTCCCAACTTGCTCGCAGCACATACGACAGACCCTCCCAGACCTGCTGTACACAGCTGTATGGGGCTGTGTCGCCCATGCGGCTGGTCCGCACCGTTATACCGATGAGGTACGTGTCTCACTCCCCTGCTTAATATCACGTGCCGCTTGCATAGGCCGCATTTAAGCTAAAAACTCGATTCACAAGTGACGAGGTAACAATTGGAGTATCATTGACCAAGGCATACAGTTTGAACGCTGAGGGTACAGCTTGGTTACCTATACGCCACTGCTTCCATTGCCTTCGTAGTTGGCATGGCTCCTGATAAGTAACCATCACCAAGGCAAAAACACTTGGATCTACCTTGAGCACGTCTATGTATTCTGTCGATTCTCTGGCCATACAGTAGTCGATTCAATGCAGAGAGAAAGTGGCTGCAAAGCTGATTATATACGATGTGATCTACCCTAATTGACACCGCAAATAATCCCTGCGTCGTCTTTAAAGGCTAGTCGGTCGATTCATCCGGTTCTTCTTTTACAGCCCTTACAAGCCAGACTTTGAGATCATTCGAATATACTTGCGAAAGCGCCCGATGTAAAGCTCTATCCAAGAACTTAGTGCTTATCGATCTCATGTCTGTGGAGATTACGTACGGAGTTCATTCACTGGACGAAAAACCGAGTAGCCCGTCACATTGGCCCGGGTACCGACATTCATGTAATACCTTCTGTCATACTGGTATTGGACGACTACTATTGGGTGAAATATTTAGCATCGCGAAATATTTAGCATCATGGTGCGGTTAAACAGGCTCAATGAGAATCCACTCTACCTTTTTCGCCGCCTTCTCTTCCTTATCACGTCGTCCCGGCTTTGCCGGCCTTGACGTTTTACCACCCAGTCCCCGGCTGAGATCGCCAGAGAAGCTGCCATTACTGGAATCAGAGCTAGAACTAAAGGTCGAACTGGAATCATATCCGTAGCCGTAACTGGATGGACCAGTACCACAAAAGTCCCTATTGCTCAAAATATTTGGCAGCGCCTTTTCATCATTCAAGTCTAGGTCACCAATGCCCCGAGATGCATATTGTTTTCTCTGGTCCTTTGCAGCTTTCCTGCGTAGCTTTTCTTCAAGTTTCTTGTCCTTTCTCTGCATCTTCTCTGCCAACTTTGCATCTTTCTCGGCCATCTTCCTGGCTGCTTCTGCGTCTCTCACACCTGGCCTACTAGCGCGCTTTCGGTAGTCTTTCTCAAACTGCCGCTCTTTCTTCATCTCCCCCTCAATTAGCTTGTTAGCCTTTTTCTCGGGTAGTTCCTTCTTCCAGATTTCAAACACAGTATTGCACATCCCCGGAGCATACCAAAGTTGCTTTCTGGCAAGCTTCAGTCGACTTTCGAGGAGTTTGGAATTTTGTCGGCCAGCTTCAAGGTTGAATAGCGCTGTGACATTTTTCCTTAGCATATTAGGAGACGGAGGAACATGGAGCGTAAGATCAGCGACGTAGCCGTCAAACCCTTTAATGCGCCGCTCGACAACAGAGAGCGACATATCCGAAAACTCTAAAGGAGTTAGTGCAGACTTCAGCCCGTATTTCTTTCGAAGGTCTTTGGTGGTAACCATGGTTGCTCTCAGCCCCTTAGGACCGAAGAGGTTCCTGTTGGCATTATCCATGTATGCAATGACATTAGAAGTGATAGCGTCGGGAGTTGCGCTATCAGAAGTAGCCTGTATAAGTGCTCGAACCAGCTGCGCATTTTGTATTGGAATCTCGCCGATAACTGATCCAGCAGCATTAATTCCCTTGAGAAGAAGAGGTGGCATGAGCTTGGCGTTCAGCTCGTCAATGAATCCTACAAATATATCTCTTTCAATTCCATAGCTGTCAAGGATCGGAGCGTAGCAGCGAGCAAAGGCTCCAAACTCTTGCGCAGAAATCTGAGGGATCACAATGGGCCTTTGGGCTATGCTACTCTGGGGTGTGAATTGAGGAACGTTATGTTGGGGCGAAAACTGGGGATTGCCATACGCTCCCGTCATACCCATGCCTCTGCTACCCTCAACAGACTGGCTTGAGTCTATGAGACCGGACCCGTAGGGCTCGATAGGTGCATATTCTGGCGGGTCGTAAGCTGGGTACTCGCTTGGGGGATTAAATGAACGAGACGGTTGAGTGTCATCAAATTGCTGATAGTTGTAGGGCGGATTAAAATTTTGATCGTTAGATGGATTATATGGCTGGTCGTAGGACGGATTAAACGATTGATAGTCGTTTGACGGATTGAACGGAGGGTTGTACGAATGATACTCTGCCGACCGATCAAACGAATAGTCACTAGAATAGTAGGGAGGGTTGTTCATCTTGTCAAAGTCGTGAGATGGGCCCTATTGCTTAAATATACATAGATCCTCACCGCGCCCCAGCCTCTTCGGTCATATGAAGGATGTCAACGCGGCTCATGTGTATGACAGTGTAAAATGTTGACATGACGGAGGCCGTTGCATTGCATCATCACACACCGCCTCCTTCATCCCCGCCAAATATCATACTTCCTATACGGGCCGTAGCTTATAGTAATCTGACATGCTGTTTTTTCCATGCGTTTGAGATCTGGTGTTAATGCCGCAGGGTGCTGTAGTTTATCTTGCGACCCAAGATATAAGGCCAGCTGCTACTGGTAGGTCGGACAAACTCAAAATATAGTATTTTTGTGCCAATTTTTTAAATCAAGAACGTCTGATATTTTAAAACCATCTTTATCTGCAATATCACGGTACTTCTCTACAATGCTAATTAACATATACAGTTTGAATGCGATTTAATATATTGAGCCGCACGGGTCCATCGCGACTCGAACCCATGACGGCCTGCGCATGCGGAAAAATATTGAGTCATGAAAAATCAGGGCCCTGATTGATAAACCCAGTCGGAAACGCTTGATTTCTCGCCAAACCCCCCAGTACAAAAGCGCGATGTCAAAAGTCTATGTGATAGACGTTGAGAGCGGAAATCTCCAAAGCCTGGAGAACGCTCTGGCCAAGCTTGGATACCAGGTCGAGCTCATCAAGTCCGGCGCAGAGTTCACTGCGAAAATGGACGAGATTGAAAAGCTGCTACTGCCTGGTGTCGGCAACTTTGGCCACTTTATGAATAACGTGCATGCTCGAGACCTGGCCGGCCCAATCCAGCGGTACATTGCCACCGGTAAGCCTCTGATGGGCATCTGCGTTGGTCTGCAGGCTCTTCTCGCTGGATCCACCGAGTCGCCTGATTCCAAGGGCCTCGGGCATCTGAGCCCACTCAAGCTGTCCAAATTCTCCGAGGAGGACAAGTCTGTGCCTCACATTGGCTGGAACGGCACTTTGGTGCACCTTTCCGGCGGAGACAAGAAGGGCCTCTACGGCATTGACCAGACCAAGAAGTTCTACTTTGTGCACTCGTACGCCGCTATTCTCGAGTCGATTAACGACGAAGAAATCAGGGCTAAGCACCCAGAGCTTACGGGCTGGGACGTGGCTGTTTCCAAGTACGGCAACGAGCACTTTATCGCGGCGCTTGCCAAGGGCAACATTCTTCTGACCCAGTTCCACCCAGAAAAGTCCGGTGCCCAGGGTCTGGCCATTATCAACTCGTTCCTCCAGGGAGAAAAGTACACCGCTATTGCCCCAGGCGCGACATCGGCCGAGCCGACTCTCACCAAGCGGGTAATTGCATGCCTTGACGTCCGCACCAACGACGAGGGAGATCTTGTGGTCACCAAGGGCGACCAGTACGACGTCCGAGAGAGGAAAGTTGGCGAAGACGGTGAGCCGGTGCGAAATCTCGGCAAGCCAGTGGAGATTGCTCAGAAGTACTACGACCAGGGAGCCGACGAGGTGACTTTCCTCAACATTACTTCCTTCCGGTCCTGTCCACTCAAGGACTTGCCAATGCTCCAGGTGCTCAAGGAGGCGTCAAAAACCGTCTTTGTTCCATTGACGATCGGCGGGGGTATTCGCGACACGGTCGATCCAGAGACGGGCAAGACTGTGAGTGCCCTGGACGTTGCCACAATGTACTTCCTTTCCGGTGCTGACAAGGTTTCCATTGGCAGTGATGCTGTGTATGCGGCCGAAAAGTACTACGCCAGCGGTAACAAGGGCGACGGTACTTCGCCAATGGAGTTGATTTCCAAGGCCTACGGCGTTCAGGCTGTTGTCGTTTCCGTAGACCCCAAGCGCGTCTACGTCAGCTCTCCGGAGGACACGAAGCATCACACTATTGAGACCAAGTTCCCGGGTCCTAACGGCGAGAAGTACGTCTGGTACCAATGCACGGTCAAGGGTGGTCGAGAGGTCCGAGACTTGGGTGCTTATGAGCTCGTTCGGGCTGTTGAGGCGCTTGGGGCTGGCGAGATTCTTCTCAACTGCATTGACAAGGACGGTACTAACTCTGGCTTTGATCTTGAGCTTGTTCAGGACGTTAAGGACGCGGTTTCGATCCCGGTTATAGCCTCTTCTGGTGCCGGCAAGCCAGAGCACTTTGTAGAGGTGTTTGAGAAGACCACTACCGATGCTGCTCTAGGGGCTGGTATGTTCCACCGCAACGAGTACACTGTTGGGCAGGTCAAGCAGGCCCTCAACGAGAGCGGATTGGAGGCCCGTTTGTAAATTATTCACAAATCTAAATAACATTAGACCTGATCTGCTATCATATTGCCGTAGACATTAATTTGTCGAAACGTCTGCAAAGAGGACAAATATTTAGACTCTATAGAGCCTAACTCGGTCGCAAAGGGCTAATAATACAGAAAATTCATTCATATTGCCGTACTTTTATCATACTGCTGTACTTTTATCATACTGCCGTAGTGTTCTATCATACTGCCGTAGTGGTGTTCTGCCGTAGGGTGAATCATTATGTGGCTACATAAAACCCGTAATACATACTCGGCCACCAATGCAATCATGGAGAATGGTGCATGACTTAAAGTCGATAAATAGGAATACAAAAAAATAAAGTTAATGTCTATTCGTCCTTTTTCGGAAGACCCACCAGCACGCTAAACTGGCCGCCAGCCCCGCCGCCAACCATGTTGACTCCTCTAGTGGCCGTATTGTAAATCTTCTTGGGGATTGGCTCGTCCTCAGGCTCATCCTCGCCCGCAGGGCGGCCGTGGCCAAGCTGGTACACCTCGCCAAAGCCCCACGTCCACGCCGAGCCGTCCTCCTTGCTCAGCGCCAGCGAGTGGTCGACGCCGCACGCAATGTACTTCATCTTGGGCATGTCAATCGTCTCGCTGCCGGTGCTGCTCTCGTCGTCCCACGCCTGGGTGATCTGCGTCGGCTGGAACAGGTACGACGGCGAAACGCCGTCCTGCTCGTAGACAGTAAACTCCCTCGGCAGCCGGCTGTTCTCAATGCCAATCTGGTGGAAGTTGGTCTCGCCGACGGCGTAAACGTCCCCGTCCTTGGTCAGCGCCAGCGAGTGGTGGTTGCCGCCGTCGACCTGCACGATCTCCGTGCCCTTGAAGAAGGTCACGAGGGTCGGGCGCTCAACGCTGCGCCCGTCGCCGCTCTCCTCGGGCACAAAGCACTGGCCAAAGTTGTTGAGCCCCCACGCCCACAGCTGGTGGTCCTTGTCAATGGCGAACGAGTGGTACTCGCCCGCCGCAACGGAGACCACATTGCGGAGCCCCGCGACGCGCAGCGGGCCAAACGTCTTCGTCCGCAGGCGCGTGTTGACGCGCTGCCCGAGCTGGAAGCTCTGGCCAATGCCCCACGCGTGCACGTCGCCAAACTTGTCGAGGATGAGCAGGTGGTCCTTGCCGCCGGCGACCTGGACAACGCCGCGCAGCTGCGTAATGTGCAGCGGCGTGCTCTGGATGCCCGTGCCCGGCCGGAACGCCTTGTCCCCGTCGTCGATGAACGTGCCCCACGCGTAGAGGTGCCCGTCCGCCGTCACCGCCGCCGAGAGCGAGTCCGTCGCCGCAATGTCCACAAACACCGCGCCCGCGGGCACGTCCTCGACGCGCGCCGGCGTCGACTCCCGCGGATTGAGGTCGTCCTCGTCGTCGAGGTCCGCGTCGCTCACCTTGCTCGCGCGCCCGAGCGCGCCCGAGTCGTTCTGGCCCCACGACCACAGCTTGCCCGCGTGGTCAAGGGCGAGCACGTGCGCGCCGCCGACGGCGACCCTGACAATGCCCACCGCGTCAATCGGCAGCAGCGGGTTGAGCCGCGGGCGCATGACCTTGAGCACGCGCGGGCCGAGGCCGAGCTCGCAGATGGAGCCCGATCCAAAGCAGTAGACGTTGGCCCGGTCCGGCGCGACCTCGGGCGCTTCGTTCACCACGGGGCGCTCTCGGCCAGAGCGCGTAATTGAGGTGCCCCGGGCGGCTCGGCGCGCCGCGGAGGGCGTTCGGCGCGCTCTCGAGGAGGAGGAGGCCGCCGTCGGGGTCGCTGATCTCTCGAGACGCGCCCGCTTCACGGGGCCGTTGCCCTCGGCGGCGTCTTTTCTCTTGGGAGGCATGTTTCTGTTACAATTGGCGGGAAATTTTCACCAATTCGCCAGTCTTTTTTGCCGGCAGTGTTTGCAGTGAAGAGAATGGTACGACGCGGCCAGCCGAATTTTTCATTTCCGTGTCGCCGCCTGCGCGCGCAGCCCAGCCTCATAATTTCCCCCAGCCACACTGCTTTTTAATTAATTTCCGGCGGCCGTTGAGGCTGTTTATATACTTTTTTGTCTTCCCCCACCGAAGAGTTACCTCCGCAACAACCAACTGTAACAGCCAACTATAACAACCAACTGTAACAACCAATTGTAACAACCAACTGTAACAACCAACTATAACAACCAACTATAACAACCAATTGTAACAACCAACTGTAACAACCAACTATAACAACCAACTGTAACAACCAACTATAACAACCAACTGTAACAACCAACTATAACAGCCAACTATAACAACCAACTGTAACAACCAATTGTAACAACCAACTGTAACAACCAACTGTAACACAACCAACTGTAACAACCAATTGTAAACCAACTGTAACAACCAACTGTAACAACCAACTGTAACAACCAACTCTGGGCTGCTTCGCCCCAAATGAGGTTTGGGCTAGCCCCGAGTTGTAGCCAAAGGTCAGTAGGAGTTACCTCCGCGGAGGTAAAGCAGGAGGACCGCCGTGGTTGGGGTAACAACCAACTGTAACAACCAACGGTTGGGGGGCCTTGTTACGCGATTCACAGTAATACATGACCTCTTTACAATGTAGCTTATCGTTGAAACTTTACAGCTGATATCTTGTATAGGTAGTTATCGCTCTTGAAACTTTACGGATTTGTAGTTTGCATCGCTCTTGAGACTTGTCAGCTTTGGATTGATACGCTTTTATACGTAGTTTGTATCGCTCTCGAACTGATATCGGCTTGTATAGCTTGGATTGCATAGCTTGGATTGTATAGCTTGGATTGTATAGCTTGGATTCTATAGCTTGGATGGTATAACTTGGATTCTATAGCTTGCATTGTATAGCTTGCATTGTATAGCTTGCATTGTATAGCTTGCATTGTACAGCTTGCATTGTATAACTTGCATTGTATAGCTTGCATTGTACAGCTTGCATTGTATAACTTGCATTGTATAGCTTGCATTGTATAGCTTGGATAGCTTGGATTGTATAGATTTCATAGCTTGCATTGTATAGCTTGGGAATGATACGGTGTTGCTGATGAGCGTATTGTATTGTACATAATTAGTCCATCTCCATAATCTGTGGCTCCTCGCCCCGGTTCCTGCCAGCAATCAGCTCCCGCCGAATTTCGGGCCCCATGCCCTCGTGGAACTGCGTCTTCAACGTGTCCAGCAGCGCATCCCGCTGCTCCGGCGTAATGTCGTTCTTGTACCGCTGCACAAACGAAAGGAAGGACCGGTGCCACATGGTCGGCATCTGCTTCTGCTCCAGCCGGAACCGCATAAAGTGGAACACGCAGGCGTCCACGACCTGGTACGGCATGGCATACTTCTTGTCCAAAAGGACCTTGATAAAATACGACACCGGCGCAGAGTAGTCCATCTCACACAGCTGCCGCAACGCAATCGCAGAGTGCAGAACCGGAATCGAAATCTTGGCCAGCACCGACCCAAGAATCTGCGCCTCCCGCAGAGTGCACCCGTCGCTGCACAGCGGGAACAGCACGCCCTTGAAGAACGCCGCCGGCTTGTAGAGAGCTTTTTTCAATGCACGATAAATATGGTAGTTGACCTTCTTGTTCTCCTGGACGTCTTCCCGGAACCGCATCAGCAGAACGTCGTGGAGGAACGTCTTCGACCTGTCTCCGCTCATGGACGAGACAAACAGCCGTGTCGCCTGGTACACAACATAAGGGGTCCACTGCTCCGGCTGCGTCACATAAACTAGGTCGGGCCAGTTCTGAACGGTCGGGATCATCTTGAAGGGCTTCGGCAGCTTGCCCGCTCGCAGCCGGCTCAGCAGGTCAGCAATGATGCTGTACGTCTCAATAACCTTTGGAGGAAGCCGAACACCCCCCTCGGTGGGCTCCTCTTCCCGGAACTGGACCGAGGGAGCACCCTGCTCCATCTCCTTCTGTCGGATCTTCTCCATGATCTTATCGGCCAGAGTGCCGTTCCCGGTACCTTCCCCAAGGTGCATCTTAACAAACTCCTCCTCGTCCGCTTCAAACTCGCCCATATCAAACTCCTCGTACTCCTCGTACTCTCCCTCCTCCTCGTCATCCTCGTCTACTTCGTCGTACCAGTTGTCGTTATCGTCGTCCTCGTCCTGCAGATCTTCTAGAGTGCCGATCTCGCCATCCCTGAATGCGCTGCCGGATTTCACTTCCTGCTCCTCCTCGGCCTCGATCTCCTCCTGCTGCTGCTGGGCCATGGCGAGAATCTTTCGGCTCATTTTCGAGTTGACGTACTTTTCCCGCTCCTCGTCTTCCTGCGGCCGCCCCTTTCGTCCTGACTTGCTCTTGGGCTGTGATCTCAGCACACCGCTGCCGTTGGAAAGCTCTACATGGAGCGGATCGTGCCGCTGCTTGTCCCTTGGGCCTCTAACTTTTGGCATTTTTTTCTTCGGTTAATGGTAGACCTCGTCCTGCAGAGTGAAATTTACTGGAAAAAAAAAATTAATCCCTGCAGTATATCTCTGTATGGGTATATCTGGGTACACCACACCGTGGTAGTGGCATTCCCAGGGGTAGCTGATAACCTCCGCCGCAGGCGCCTTCGCCGCGCCGCACGAAACAGGGGCCCAATTGCGCATCGATCCGTGATGCCTCGTAGCACAATATTGGGGACATATGTGCGAGGATCAATATGTGCGATGTAGCCAAGCAGCCCTGGCTAAAAGAGCATTGCTGTATTTTGATAAATACAGAACGAAAAGATTATCGCCAGTGATCGACTATCTGGTGTACCATTTATTTTGAAGTCCTCGCTCTAGCCAGGTTTACTAGTTCCCCTGGTAGATCACTACCTAAACAACAGTCTGGCCTTGGCCAAGTTTACGTCATATATACGATTCCGGCTGTGATAGTGGCAGCCCCTAATATTGCACTTAACAGGCCAGCCGCGGAAGGTAACTTCCCAGACGCAGACTTCCCACGGCTCTATTATCTCTTCGAACAGATCAAAAACCTTATGTTTCTCACTTGACTCAATGCAATCCGCATAAAATACCAATTCAAGGAAGGACAATTTGGGATAACTGTGTAAACATTCCATGATGAGCCCTTTGCATGATTCGGGCTCGACGTGAGGTCCCACATCTTTCAAATTCAACCGCAAATGCTCTAAATCAGGGCAATTGGCCACAAGGCTGTAATAATGCGATGGATGCTCCTCTAGAACATTGCTCGGGAGTTCCAATTGCTTCAAACCAAAAGCAACGTGTGCCAAACTCTTGAACTCAAAGTCTCTATCTTTTTCGGAATCGACACTAATAACAAGACGCTCCAAAGAATCCTTGGCATGTAATATTGAGTCTGCCAGTGATGTGGGGACTGCGTTTCGCCCGACCCAGTCCGCTTCTTCCCCGCGCCAGCTCATTATCTTGAGTCCACTAGCCCTCTCGAGATTCAAGCAATCAGTAATGAAATTTCCATGATCTTCCATATGAAGACACTCTACGCCAGCCGGTACAGTCAGGCTAGAAGTGCGCATGCCATACTTTTTCTCAGTGGCGCGTAGGTGGAGTATTCTGACGGTCTCTGGAATCTCAATAGACCACTCCTCGAATTGATCTATGGGGCGAAAATCTATTGAGAGCGTTGTCACATGTTTGAACATGGAAGGCAAGTCGCTAAATTGACAAAATTTTCGGTCCCTTGTTTGTAATATATCCACCCTATCCCGGTGAAAAGTGGCATGCAGTTCTTTAATCTTAAACCCATCGATGAAAATAGATGGAGTAGTTGGACATTTACCTCTCGCATCAAGACAAAAATCGGCAGACTTCAATTTGTCCAGCATTTGTTGAAATTGTTCTCCTCCATGAAAGCGGGCATCTATATTTATTTTGCCAACATTGCGAAAGAGTCGACCTATGGCTCCATTGGAATCCTCGCAATGGTAGTCATCTAGCAAAAGAAAGATCTCTTTGGTGTGTCCAACCGCGCTCTGAAATTGCTCATCGGTCTCTAACTCCGCAATTCGATTATATGAGATTTTAGCGGATACTTTTCGACGAACTCTGCCGGATTTGTTAAAGGCCTCTGCAATCATTTCGCCATACCCAATTGCTACCTTTTCCCAAACCAGTGGCCGACAGAGTATATTCCATTTCCTCGATGTCAATCGCAAGTTGCACCATTCTTCGGGACTTAGGAATTGCAGAATATAGTCGCATATCTCAACGGGAAGCTGTTCCGTGCTTGCTCGCATGCCGTGTGTAATTTGGGAAACTGATTACGTTCGAGGTAGCAGGGGCAGGGTGGCTTGGTGATATATATGTAGTGTACTGATAGAGAAACCTAATATATTTTTACGATTGAGCAGCGAAACACGTCAATATGCATTAAGAGCTGGCCACCTTAATGGACCACGGGATACAAGAAAGGAGACTAAGCCCTCCCGCAGAGTATGATTCTTCCGGCCATCCAGAACTGATCATTGGTACCGCACCCTCAGGAGTCTCATTGGAAGTATTTCTGAATAAAAGGGCATTGAATACCGGTACAGTGTACCAAGCTCTAATATTCACCTCCGCTGCAGTCCCTTCTCCGCGTCGCCAGCGCCCGAAGTAACTCTAATATATCAATTAACTTGGGCATTGTTTGTTTTACACTTATTAATAGGCGAGGGTTCCCACGGACCTTAACTTAGATTTACTTTTGACTACTTAATGTAGCTCAGTTCGGCCGGAATGGTCCTCCTTTATCTGATGGGGGACTTTGTTCAGGTGTTCCTTCGGCACCAAATTGGATTTTACATCGGGTAAGGGTGAGGAATTGCCACACTCTCGATGCTCAACTGAGATATTGGCTGCGAAAGGCCTTATCCATACGCAATTGCACAATTCGCTCTGGGAATACCAAGTTGCTTCCTGTTCGGCCACAACGGGTTGTCAGCCGTCACAAGGTGTGGGATATCCCATTGATCTTGCGGTTGCGGTTGTGCCCGACCCTGTTATCCGATGTCATGGCTTTCCTCTATGCTTTGCGGGTCGTCGCTTGGTCCCTCGCTTGAACTTAGCCATTGTTTTTGCAAGAGCACCGGACACGGCGAATCGGCGCTTAAGGTAAAGCACTCATTGAATTCTTTAGTCTGCCCGTAAGGGTTTAGGTTGAATGGCGGCCAAGCCGGGTGGCATCGATTCGTGAATGGAGGCAAGCCACTGCAGTGCATGTGTGGCATAACAATCGCAGAGTGTCACTAGTAGCTGCTTTGAATATTCCACCTGTAGTCGGCAGATGGCATTGCATTGACGCATTGCCTTCCGTTCGATTAGATTCACATAGCATTGAATCGCGCTCATCCAGGAAAATACCAAGGAGCTCTACTTGCTTATCCGCTCGCTTGGTACGCTGCAGGGTGATTTCAACAATACATTTGTTCCAGTCTGTCCTAACATGAAGCAGGCCCAGACCCAGCTTTCCAACCATAATTGAAACTAGCATGATGGTGCCGAGTCCAATTGTGGCAGTCGCGCAAATGCTTTTGAACTTCTTAACACTTCTAGTTTAGGCGGGTGCCCGAGGATAATGTGATGAAGCCAATATCCCCTCTCTGTTTCTTCACTACATAGTATAACTGTGCAATGTAGAAAAGGAATGGGAGCTGGGAGAATGGCGAGTCTTGCGGCGTTCCTGTATGCAATAGCCTTGGTGTAGTCAGTTTACGGTCGACAATATGGCGTTATTATTGTTGACTAGTTTCAATATACCGGAATAGCTCGGCCGTTCTCCATATCTCAAGGAATCTTGCCTTTAGTCAATTGGTAAAGCCGTACCCAATAAGCACGTCTATTTCCCAAAATATTCAGAAAGGAGATGGGCGATAAGATCGGAGGAGAGCAAGGTCTTTACCCGGTTTATGCAAGACGGCAGTATCATCTTCTCTAAACAGTGCAGGGTGGTAGCATGGAGCGACACATGCACTCAGTCAAGTCAAGTCTTGAGCGTGCGGAAAGATTGAGCCTTGCAGCTTCTGTGGAGGATGTGGCCCAGCCAGCTGCAATTTGTAGCTAACAATCACTTAGACTACAGAGTTGCAATATTCCTCGACGACTTTCGAAGTCGGCAGTTCCTTTAACATTCTGTCGTAGAGGAATACGTCGCACCTAACCTCCGCCAAACCCCCTCTCCTGTGTAGCATGAGAGGTTCTTCTGTGTAGCCAGGTCTCTCAGAAGGCGGGCGTCATATCCGGGATCGCTCTCTTGCCCGAAGATGGCTTATAGAATAGTCTTCCTTAGCGTATGCAGAGACTTTAATCGAATTATCTATGCTTAAGCTAGAATCCGTTGGTATCCGCAGGAACCTACATTATCTTGGTGGAGGATTCTTCAGCCTAGATCGGCTCTATGAGCATATTCGTTTCAATACTGTAATGTATTACATGTATACTGCGCTGAATAAACTATTTCATACTTCGTTTCCGTTTCCCGCCTCGCCGTCTCGATACGCCATTCTCTTCAGCAAACTTGTCAATTTCCTCCAAAAGGGTACATAGTGCTTGTGCCCTAGATAGCAATGGATTTTTCTTTTTGGTATTATCAAACAAGGTACCTCGGACGCTTGGTTTATCGAAGTTAAAATGGATCGTTGATAGAAGGTCATGGACAAATATATGTTTGGTATGCTGGGAGTACTTGCTCACTTGGAAAGAGACCGCCTCTGCGTTTCCTTCCAGCAACGTTGCATTGTGGCAGTGCTTAGCTTCTTTGAGCTTTGCATTATACTGTTCCTTCGTACAAGCTCCAGATCGAAAACCGTCAAGATTCAGAGAACCTGTAGCTTTCAATTCGACGGCGACGAGAACTTTCTCAATTTGCTTGTACTTGAACACCCATGCATAGTCAAGAAAACCTTTGGGGGCCGCCTTAGTCGGATATTGCTGTGTACCAGAGATTGTGCAGCCTAGATATTTAGCCTCCGTATATTGTATAGCGACAATATCCAGAGGGTAGGCAAAGTCCATCAAGAACCGCTTCGAACAATCACCCTCACGAGCCGAAAAAAGCTGTGTTAGCAGAGGCATCCTTTCCTGGAATTCGTTCGGCCCATCCATCTGTTCAAGCACAGTCTTCAACTCCAGCTCACCAACTTGGTAGGTTGGTTTCGTTTCAATGAAAGCAGGAATCAATTGGGTATAGCAATGATGAACTGTAAATTTCCGAGCAGAGTGTTCAGGAACCTCGGGGTTTTGCAAAGGCTCTGAAAACGATTTAACAATAGTTACTGGTCCGCTGGTCATCCTAACTGTAGGGTCTGGGGTGTTACGCAGAGCTGGGGGTGCTCCTGAATATATACTGCTGCACTACTCTAGCATTGAAATGAGGATTTCTAGACTAGTGGTGAACGTGCATGGGAGCCCACGTATTGCTACAAATGAGGGAGAGCGACCAGTTCCGTATCGAAGCTGGAAGTATTAGACTGCTCGAACACCCATGCATTGCCCACACAATCACAACAGTAACAAAAGCTGTCTGCCCTTATATTTCACATCCAAACACTATTATGCACCGATACAGTACCCTGATAAGCCTTCATTTTCGTATCCCAGCTCAATTGATTTTAGAGAATGGAGAACTACAATTTATTACTACCGGTACAGGTTTCCGGGACTCCCAAAGCAGCCCATTGGAAGTCAATTACTGATGCATTTTCGATGATAGAAACAGACTGGTCTATTGCAATGCACTGTGACGATCTGTGCAGAACCAAAATATTTTATTTATTGGAAAATGCTACTTTGTATCATTTCCTCCCTTGCATGCATGGTGCTGCACATTGCCATGTACAAAAATACTAAAAAATAATGATGTATCTTGTGCCTCGTTAACTCAACGACTTGAGATCGACGAGTGGGATACAGGAACGCTGGATAAGGCCACTGGCCCGGATTGATTCCGGTTCGCTAGTCCCCAAGCTAGGCATACCTGCGCATACGGATCAATTGCGTTGTTGTATGGGAAAAGGGGCGGAGAAGATTGTCAACAAGCGACTGGTATATCTAACGAGGGACCACCTGCCACCATCACCAGTGCCTGCTGTCACTAAAAAATCAAAAATAAAAGGCAACACGCACCACCCAGTATATTCACTGCAATACAACAGCACAGCAATATTGGGGATCTCTTGTCCCCTATCAAAGCGAGTTTGTTGGCGTTGGTGTGATATGGCCGGTTGGAGCAACAGAGTGCATAAGAGTGGGGGAAATGAACTGATCTGAGACAGCAGCTTGGCGATAACTGAAACATTACTGTACATGTACTGTATCGATCCTCGCTTCGTACTGTAAGAAGTCATGCATAACAGCCTCCTCATACGGTCGGGATACTTGCCGATTTGAGCAGACATGCGTAGATGTGGATTACAATGAAATGCGGATACCACGGACTTACCGGCACTATAGAAACTCACCGCCTCCATCAGTTTAAACAGATACGACATGGCTGACGAACCACTTATACCACCTATTTATGCCCCTGGACAAGAGCTGCCTGCCTTCAAACACAGCGCACCCAAGGTAGCTGAGCCCGAGCCTTGGTGTGACACGTACGAGGGTAAATTGAGTCTCACTGATAGGTGCCGCTGCGAACGTCCACAAGATCCAAGCTCGAAGCTCGAAATTGTTAAACTGATTGACATGGGTAAAAGAATTGGTTCTCAAATTGCCCTCGTTAAAGTTTCTGGCGAAGAACTGTCCGGGGAGCTATTAGTAGCCAAGTTTTTTGACCCGTTCTATTTCGACGATGAGGGTGGCTACGTGTGCCCTTTGGAGGTTACGACCCGCGAATATGCTCAGGAAGTGACAGCTTATGAAAACCTTAAAAGCCTGCAAGGAGACGGGATCCCTAAGTTCTTTGGTTCATTCGCTGTGTATTTCGAATTCCCAGAGTTAGAAGCTGGGGTCAAAGATAGGTTCAGAAAAGTTCCGCTAATATTGCTTGAAAATATCGCTGGAAAGTCGATGAACAAAGTCAATCTATCAGACTATACGCTGAAGTCACGCAAAGAGATGATGAAGGCGGTTATTGCGCTGGATTGTCGTGTGTACGAGGCTGGGTTTGCGATACGACATCTGAAGCCTCAAAACTTTATTGTCAGTGAGACTGACAAGTCCAAGCTCACTCTCGTTGGTCTAGAGACAGCAATTGATATAGACCCTCATTTCAAAGGTAATGAAATCGCACGGAAACGATGGAGAAAAGTCCCCTGCAACTTCCATGCCTGGCTAGAACATAAAACCTGGAAACACTGGATAGCAGAGGAATATGGTGGACAATAAGGAGTAGTGACATAAAGAGGAATATAGTAGTTATTAAATTTTGGTTGTATCGCTCTATCTAGGAGTACCGTAATTGTAGTCGTCGAGAAAAGTTGATGCCGTCACACATCATGATCTGGTATCCAAACAGCAGGGAGGGAAGGGAACGCGGGACCCTTATAATGCGGCTCAGCCCGCCACCTATAGAGTAATAAGGCTGATCAGAAGCTACCTAGTGAATGACGGCGTAGACGTATCCAAGGATGCAAGGTCTAAACAAGCCTGGTATGTGTAAGATGCGAGATCGCTATGTGTACATCGGATCGGGGTGGAAACGGGATTTCAAAAATTGAATGAACAGGACTATGGTGGCAGGAGATGGCAAAAAGGGACAAGAGAAACTCGTTCTAGAGCCAATCAATCAAATGTATAAAAGTTAGAACAAAAGGCGGGGAATCATGTGCTATTTCAGGGACAAGGGCATTACTCAATCGTAAGCAAATTAGGTTTCTCCATCCGTATTACATATATCACCAAGCCACCCTGCCCCTGCTACCTCGAACGTAATCAATTTCCCAAATTACATAGGGCATGAGAGCAAGCATGGAACAGCTTCCCGTTGACATATGCGGCTGTATTCTGCAATTCCTAAGTCCCGAAAAATGGTGCAACTTGCGATTGACATCGAGGAAATGGAATATACTCTGTCGGCCACTGGTTTGGGAAAAGGTAGCAATTGGGCGTGGCGAAATGATTGCAGGGGCCTTTAACAAATTCGGCAGAGTTCGTCGAAAAGCATCCACTAAAATCTCATATAATCGAATTGCGGAGTTAGAGACCGATGAGCAATTTCAGAGCGCGGTTGGACACACCAAGGAGATCTTTCTTTTGATAGAAGCCTTCCATCGCACGGATGCCTATGGAGCCATAGGTCGACTCTTTCGCAATGTTGGCAAAGTAAATGTAGATGCCCGCTGTTTTGCAGGAGAGGAATTTCAACAAATGCTGGAAAAATTGAAGTCTGCTGACTTTTGTTTTGATATGAGAAAGCTAAGTTCGATTAAATGTAATCCATTTATTCTCATCGATGGGTTTAAGATTAAAGAACTGCATGCCATTTTTCACTGGGATAGTGTGGAGGTATTACAAACAAGGGACCGAAAAATGTGTCAATTTAGCGACTTGCCTTCCATGTTAAAACATTTGACAACGCTCTCAATATGTTTTTGCCCCAGGAGTGATTTCGAAGAGTGGTCTATTGAGATTCCAGAGACCGTCAGAATACTCCGCCTAGCCATTGGTAAAGGGTATAGCATGTGCATTAGTAGCGTGACTGTACCGGCCAGCGTAGAGTGTCTTTATGTGGAAGATCGTAAAAATATCTTTGCTGATTGCTTGGATTTCGAGAGGGCCAGTGGACTCAAGACGATGAGCTGGGAGGGGTACGGGGGAAAGGCAGTCCCCACATCACTGACAGACTCAATATTACATGTCAAGGATTCTTTGGAGCGCCTTGTTATTGGTGACTATTGCGATGGAAATAGAGGCT